>QLPN01004258.1:0-13240 GCA_003314395.1 Albatrellus ellisii | reverse complement strand
CATTGGGTGCTGATATTTCTATCACCAAATTTTCTTTCAGCATTCCATTGTGTCCACATATGCCGTGCTACAGTATCACATCACAGTCAATGGTTTAGATGTTGACGATTGTACACTTAAGTAATATCTCCTTCCTTTTTCATTTGAGTACTGTACACACACACACACACACACACACATACATACATTGGTACACAGTTCTAACAGTACATACTTCAATAGTCTGTGCTCCATGCCATTTACTATATATAGTTAGGATAGAGATACTAGGACAATAAGAACTATTCTAGTTCCATCACATGCATGGCCTGTGTTCATCAGGTTATGGGCCCTGCCTGGGCACTATGTGCACTCATCTCTTACTCACTCATACTTGGGCTCTCACTCTTCACTCATCACTCTCACCTTGCTCTCCTGTCTATCTTGCTATACCTTCCAACTCACACATACTCCATTTCCATCCCTAAAATCAACATCATCCTTGAGAATGCTGAAAACTACTACCAATGGGCCAATGCTGTCAAATCCACCCTAGTCATCATGGGAGTCTGGTATACCATAGGAAAACCAGAAAGCATACCTCTTACATCCTCAATACCTGTAGAAGGCGGCTTACCACAAATTGTTACTAGTGTAAAAACCTGTTGCGTTGCAACATTGAGTTATGAAGCATCATCTATGAAAGTATACATAGCTTATTGCAACAGAAAATAGTATTCTATCTATTTACAGACCAATTCCAATTGCCCCTCCAGCTATAAAGTAAAGACCTATTGCATTGCAACATTAACTAAATCACTTATAGTTAAATGGGTTGCAATATTCTTCACCAATGTCCCTGTCCTATCCCCTGTCCCTGTCCCCTCCCTAGTGATCATCACTGGTCATCACACATGAAGACCCATAGCCATAGCCATAGCCATAGCAATGATGGCATGTGGGAGTATTGTAGATTACAAAGACAAAAAAACATCCCTTAGACTGTGAAAAGACAAAGCAAAACAGAAACATCAACTGTATGGTTACTATTGTAAACTGGAAAACCAATAGACCCATACCAATACCCATATCCATACCCATACCCAGGCATACCCATTAGCAAAGTGTATGTAGGTGCATTGTACTGACAATGATCACTACTCATACATGTCCCTGTCCATCAATGCAGGAACTCTGCACATGTGAAAGAGACAATTGTCAGAAAATAAAAGAGAAAATATAATAATCAACATTGCCAAAGCATTTAAGTGTAGATGCATAATAATAGAATACCAACATGATTGTACAGCTAAAGTACCCAGCCTACTTGCAGGCACAATGATACTCATGAATACAGTAGCATGGTTCAATACAGAAAAAACACAGCCTGAACATTCTGCCCAACATGTTAATATTAAAAAAGGTGGTATCAACAGAACCCACCAAGTTTGCAAAATGTCAAAATAGAGTAAGCATTTGCTGGATTGAAATATCAACTAATAAGACATGATTACAGTTGTAGATATATATAGCAACAGAGAATGAAAGGAAAGAATGATAGATGTAAACAGAAGTGGATGAAGAATAGGCACTTGAATATAATTGATAGTTCTGTTGTAGGGAAGCTGAGGCTTTCTATGTGAGTTGAAGATGAATGAAAGAAAAGAAAAAGAGGGCATGATGTTCATCTGCCAGCATGCATGCAGGAGGAACGTGCAGAGGTCCACAAAGTAGTGGCATCCATGAGGAGCAGTGGCCGCACTCTTTGTACAGCGGTGCAAGTGGGTAGGGGGCCACACAATGTTCATATACTGGCAACATGGCCACATGCTGTTCATACAGTGGCAATGCAGGTGGCAGGTAGGGGGCCATGCACCGTTGATACAGCAGTGATGTGGGCATTGCTAAGAGCGGCCTAATGGACGGTCTTAGGGAAGGTCTAATATGTTACTCCTGGTAACCAAGGTTTGGACGTTGGCTTGATGAACGTAATAGAGGTTCCGAATGACAATGAAGAATGGGATTAACGATATGGTTACGAGGATGATTCCGCCGATAACGATATGAGGATCCAGTTTGACTTAGTGTAGGATGTCTTAGTAGTTTGTCGAATTCTTAGACTTAGTGAGGAAAGTGTGAAGCGAGTGGTTAACGAGCTTAAATCAAGCGCAGTATAAGGAGATTCCCTAGATTGCGAAGTTGACAAGACTGGGGTTTAAGACCGCCAGTCTACTACCTATTTATACAAGACTAGTGATCTAACTATAGTAGAGTTGCGCAGTAAGGCGCAGTAAGTAACTGTTCCTGTGATATAAGTGGCTCAGCCACAAGCGTGAAATGAACTAGAGATAAACAGATGTAAATAAAGACGAGAGAAAGGAGTCCTTGCTAATTGTATAGTAATAGTCCTTAGCAAGTAAATGTTATAATAAATAAAGAAAGATAAAAAGGAAAATGATAAGTCTAATATAGTACTTGGAGCTAAGCTCACACTTGAGTATGTAAATACTTAAGTACTATAAAAGATAAAAAAGATGATAAGTCCTTACTAAGTAAAGTGGAGCTAAGCTCACACTTGTAGTAATAATACTACACTTTACTAGTAAGTAAGAAAAAGAAAAAGAAAAAGAGAGAAAAAAGAAACCATTACGAGGTGCCAAAGCAAGTGCCTCGTAACAGGCATGTGGGTGTCAGTAAGCAGAAAAGAGTGTGAGAAAAGAGCACATACCCAAGTGTCTTCCTGGGGGCAGCACCTTGGGTGGCATGCTGAGTGCATCTGCCCACATAGTGGCAGCATATGTGAGGTGGTGGCTGCACTGTTCATACAGTGGCAGTGCAGGCAGGTAGATGGCTGCACGCTGTTGACACAGTAGCGACATGAGCATGAAGAAGGCTGGGGGAATGGACTCACCTAGCATGGACATATGTGTTTAGTATGTAGCCATGCTGTGTTGAGCAGCAGCATTGGAAGGAGGCGGGGGAGTGTGTGAAAAAGGAGGGGGGCAAGAGGTATGGAGAGTGCGAGAGGGAGAGGGAGAGAAGGAGGGCAGAATGTACCAATTGCCTGTGTCGTCTTGAGTGGATGTGGGTGGCAAGCCAGGAAACTGCCACACTGTGCTGGTACAGCAGCAGCATGGGTGCACAGGTGGGCACAGTGTCCTGGTACAGCAGCAGTGTGGGTGGCCAGGTGGTGGCCACCCACTGTTAGTAAAATGGCAGTCTGGGTGGGGTGGTAGTGGCCACATGGTGTTTGAACAGCAGCTGTGTGGGCAGGTAGGGGGTTGCATGCTGTTGACACAGCTGCAACATGGGAGCACAGGTGGGAATAAGAGGAGGAATGTACCAGTCTCCTGCATCATGTTGAGTGGATGTGGGCAGCGAGCCAGCAAGCTGCCACACTGTGCTGGTACAGCAGTGGTGTGGGCATGCATGTGGGCACAGGGTCCTGGTACAGCAGCTGTACAGGGGGCAGGTAGGGGCCCATGTACTGTTGACACAGCAAGTTCATGTCACTCATGATCCTGCACTGTCATTGTAAGTCATCAAGGCACTGACAACTGAATAAGGGATGGGCATACTGATCAATGGACCTGAAGCTCAGTTTGCTATTGACAGTTGCAGGGCCAGAACATGCTGCAGTAGGGTCATAAAAAAACTTCACTGAATAAGAATAAGTTGTCAGTCATGGTTGGTACCTCATTGGTGCCAGAGACCATACCCTGCATGCGATCAATGGGACTAATGCTAGGGCAGAATCAGAGTTAATACCATGTAGCAGTTGATAACAACCTGATGTTACTGTTAAGGTTGAACAGTGCGACCCTCCATGCCATGTGCAGCATAAGGTGTGCCCATACATGACTCATCTGAGTTGCTGTTGTCTTGCAGTCTTGCCACAGATGTGTAACACATGATGCGGTGGCACAGAGCACACAGTGAAGTGCTTGAGTGCATGCATGTATGGTGAGAGCATGTGATTGGACTTTGAGGTGGTGGAAGAGTTGGCCACACACTGTTCCTACAGTGGCCATGTGGGTGAGTAGGGGGGTGTGTGCTGTTGAGACAGTGGTGATGTGGGCATGCAGGTGGGAATAGGAGAATAGACATACCAATTGCCCACATCATCTTGAGTGACGCAGGCAGCAAGTAAGCTGCCACACTGTGCTGGTACAGTGGCAGCGTGGGCACATATGCGGGTGCAGGTGGATAAGCAAGGGTGAGAGAGTACTCACCAATTGCTCTATGTGCCATGGTTCAAGCTGCCCCATGACACCACTGTCACCACTGCTGCCACAACATGTGTGGTGCAGGCCCATGTGGACTTGTGCACTGTGCAACTGCTAGCCAGCACCTCAGCTGCACAGTGCCTGCCAGGCATGCTGCAGTGGGGGTGTGGTACTGGGCCATGTGTGGCATGCTGATCTGATGGCAGCCACACAGGCAGGTAGGGGGCTGTGCACTGTTGCAGTGGTGGCATGGGTGGCCAGGTGGTGGCCACATGCTGGTTGTACAGCAGCAGTGTGGCCAGGGTGGTAGTGGCCATGCGGGCAAATAGGGGGCAGCATGCTGTTGAGACAGCGGTGATGCAGGCACACAGGTGGACACAGGATAACATACATACCAGTTTCCCACATTGTCTAGTGTCTGAGGCACTGCAGTGCCATGTGTTCGACCCCATGCCATCACTCGCAGCCATGGAAGTCTTTACTGCCATGGCACTGTGGTCAGGCATGAGCAAGCAAGATAGCTACCTTGTTACCACTGCCACCACCAACACCACCATGATCGTGGCAGACATCTGGTACTGGGTGCACACAGTATGCTGTTTGAGCAGCAGTCGCACAGGCAGGTAGAGGGCCGCATGCTGCTGACACAGCAGTGACATGGGCACATAGATGGGCACAGAAGAATGGACATACCAATGTCCCATGTCATCTTCAGTTGACACAGGCACCAGTACAGCAACTGCATGGGAGGGAGGGTGTGTGGCTGCAGGGCCAGATAGTCTGTGGGGATAGTAAATCAGGCAGCTTCTACATGCAATCTGTTTTCTCTTATAATACAAAAGATAAACAGCCAGTCCATGCAGCACATGGTGGTGGTGAGTAGCCAACACATGCTGCATAGATGACAATGTTGAGCAGCTAGCACATACAACACTTGGCAGTGGTGAGCAGCCAGATGCATGCAGTGTGGAGGTAGAAGCCCAGGTGTGATGAATAGCCCATGGATGCAGTATATGGCAGTGGTGAGCAGCCAGTACATGCAGCATGGGGGCAGCAGTGCGAGTGGTTGTAAAAAAGCCAGGAAGCATGCACTGGCACAACTGCCATGCACATGCTGCATTGCCAAACATGTGCCACACTGCCATGTGCAGCATGCCACACCAGGGGAGGACGGTCTTAGTAGCAGCACTTCAAACTCAAAAAAACCACGTGTCAGCCCCATTACACTTGGTTTTTCCCTAATATGGGACTGCTTACAAACTGACCTCCCATTCTTAAGTAGATGCTTACAAACTGACCTCCCCTAATAATATAGATGGCCAGGAGTGCTTCCTTGTCAGAGGCCTGTGTATACTCATATCCGAGGGCCTTGTAATACAACTTCTGTTGGAGGCTCTTCTTCTTCCAACTAACTGGCACGATCTTGCTGATGTGGCACCAGTGGACTTTATAACCCAAGGCCTTGATAACATAACATATCTGGCACCTGTACATGACGTAACCATTCAGAGAGTGACTACCCCATGAGTCCTTGCAACTGTGCCCATCTGTGCTGTCCAGTGATTCCTGCGACACTGGAGAGGAGCTTGTTGAAGGAGATAAGTAGTAAAAATATCCCAGAATATCTGTGTCCAGGGCAATTGTGAGTACAGAGCGACTAGGAAGCATGGTCGGACCATGCAGGCAGAGGCATTGGTATTGCTCACCACTCAAGAACCATGTTGAATAGATTTGAGAATGGGTCTGACGAGAGGATGGATGGCTGCAGGTGAGGCCGAGATGTCAGCAACTCCAGCTGGAGTGATGATGGTGAACAAAGTGGACAAGAATAAATCAAGAGGGTGTGTGTGACTTATGCTTTCGAGGTCGGGGGTGATGAGGTTGGGGACATTGGGACCAGGACTATCTTTTTTTATTGTTTCATACAGAAACACCAGAAATATGATCTGGGTAACATGATGTGGTACATTGCTTCCACAGGGCCGCTGAAACTTGAACCTGGTCATGAGTCCCAAGGAGGGCTGCTATGAGGAGAACTGGTGACATGAACAAGCAGGGTATGTACATAGTCATCTGTGAGAGACTGACGAATGATGCACTCTGTCCTCGTGGGGCTGGTATTTAGAGATCAGTTGTGCACCACATTCTACAGGTCCACCAGCACTTGATTGACACCTAGTGTCCGAATGTTGCTGCAAGAACATGAACAATCACTTGCATAATTCCCCATCACTTCCTATGTGAATAACACCTACTCTTGGTGCCAGAAGCACTGGCATTCTGAGGGCTAAAATGCTTTTGATCTTTGGGAATATGATTTCAGCATAGATAACCCCAATGAGTTCATGCCTACGGACTCCCACCAATGGGGGATATGAGGCCAAATACCAAATGAATTACATGGGTGGATACCAGATACCAGATGATGAAAGAAATGAAGACAATGGCAATAGCAAGAAACTACACCAGATGCTGATGGGGTGTGATGCATAGCGCTTGTGAGCATCATCGATCAATCATCATACCGGTCATTGACTGGTGGCTTCTGCCCAGAATAGCTGAGAGTCTACAATGTAAAGAAGCCGAGGAGGGGTTGATTGGGTTGTGGTCCTGTTAGAAGAGATAAGAGCTTTGGAAGACTCTGAAGCGGCAACTTATCACAGGGTCTCGACAAAGCATAAGCCAACAATAACTATACGGTAATAAAGCCATCTCAGCTAAGCAATAACTGGAATGACCGGGGGACATTTGAACCTTACCGAGGCCAAAGGAGCATGATCGGAATGGATGGTACTTGTGATTGCTGCTCTCATATGTCCTGAGGCACGGCGCCAAGCACCACACATGCATCTGTCTTGTCAACCCGCACCAAGGAGATATACTGCAGTGGTGGTCTTGCTTCCATGAGAGGAGGTTGCAGCCTCACAGTGAGGGGGTCGCTGATCCCCTGATGGAGAGTCGGCGGCATCACAGTGCCAACGGAATTTTCACTGGCTGTGTGATAAGTCATATAGCACGAGCTTTGTTCATGAGCGAGTAGAGTTATACCAAGCATACATCAACACAAGTGCCAACAATACAGTTCTGTTGTCTTTAGATAGAAAGTGAATGCAGAAGTAATGAGGAAGGCCATCTATGAGGTGGAGAGAATGTGACCGATCAAGTTGGCATTCACATCCTCTGATATACAAAGTCAACATTGGAGGAGAGATCAGTGTGCATACCAGGGTTTCAAGTGAGGCTAGAGACATTGCAAAATGAGAATGCCAAGATTTGAGGTAGGAACACCTAGCCACGAGATGAACTTGTTTAGGATTGGAGTTCAAAAGCCTTGATCTGTTGTATTATAGAACTGAAGTCACCAAATTTGGCTATATCAGTAGTCATATACGAGGCAGCCCACCCAGAGGCAGCCCACCTGCACGTGTAGCTCCTATCATTGCTATTATTGCTTTCGCCACTTCCACTCTGTTGCCATCCCCACCCTGAATATTCTGCTTGCTCCTTCCCCTTGTCTGTTGGAAATTGTACACTAATTGCACCACTGAGCAGTTCTTCTCACTATATCTTCTTATCGCTCTAATGTCATCTTATCTATCTAATCTCATTTACATCTTATCTCTCTTATCTCTATCTGATCTTTTGGCTCTGCTTTTCTTGCTACTTTCAGTTGTGTCTTTGTTGTTGTCTTTGTAGTGGAGCTACAACTCTATGTCAGGCTTACTATATCTTGTCTTTTCCCTCATTGTCTTGGGGTCTAAGCTTTCTACTGTGTAGCTAAGCTCCTCATCTTCTTGGCTCTACTTGTATCTGTTGAGATTCAGTGCGTACCTATACACATATACCTTCCTTTGGCTTCACCCTTTCATTCCCACACACACGTACTACTTACATAGCACATACGTATCTTTACACACATCTTTTCCTTGGACTTATCATACCTCCAAGGCCACTCACACTCTACATACTTTTCCGGGATGACACACATCCCTCCACTTATAGTAGTTGTTATACTTTACTTACACACTCCGCTTCAATAACACTACCACTTACTATAAAAGATGGACACTTCATACCACAACTACTCAGACATCTTACACTCTGTCTGAGTAAGTACTCCATACAAAACTCCCATCTCCTCTCAACTCATATACTCTGCAGCAGTCTTCACATCACTCAGCATTGCCCTACTGCAATTGCCTTCACTCATCACGCTGCAGATGCTCTCTGCCATAATGTCCTTTGGGACATTGCTGACCAATCTCATAACAATGATAACAGTTCTTCTTGCTTGCCATAGCCTGTGTGCACAGTATCCCCTCTGGCTCTACTCTTGGCTCTGCTTGTGTTGTCTCTACTCTCTCCCCATCCTCTGCCCATAATGTGGGCAACAATAAATCATCTTTCCCTTCTCTTTTCTATTGCCTACCTATACCTGCATTCACATTGTCCACTGTGGCAATTAACATAGGAATGCAGTGACAACAATGATGGCTATGATGGAAAGGGGATGAGTTGTAGTGGCAGAAAGGCAGTGGGGCACACATTGTTGTTGTCCTGCACCACATCATCCAGACTCTGCTCTCACCCCACACTGTGCCAATCTCCCAGAACATGATGGCTTGGAAGTGCCCCAATACATGACACAGTATTTGCCAGTGACACATATAGCTGGCAATGATTGTGACAAAGCTACCACCATGGAACACCATGCACAGCATGGGTGTTGACAATTTCATGTTGACAACTTTGTGTGTTGCATACTATTATTTTCATTTGGCTTTCCTTCTGCTTGCTCTCACTTGCCATACCACATACTCCTTACATACTTTTGACACACACACACATAACTTCCCTACTTCCTCACCCCACCTATACCCTGCACCGTCACACTCCACACATCTCTCTGGGACAACATGCATCCCCTCTCATTATGGTAGCTGTTGTATTCTCTTACTTACACTCTGCTTCAACCCTGATGCATCTCTAGTCACATGATCATTGTTGCTCTGTGAACTTTAAACTACTTGTACTATCTTTAGAACACTGGTTTTGTATAAGTAGTTGAAAGACTGGTGGTCTTAAACCCCAGTCTTGTCAACTTTGCAATCTAGGGATTCTCCTTTACTGCACTTGACCTAAGTTCACTATAATCTCACTTCATTCTCTAAGAACTAAGTCTAAAGATCTCTACACCACCTTAAGCATTGCTAAGACATCCTAAACTTGTCACCCTGGACCCTCACTGAGTCATCAGTGGAATCATCCTCATTACTATCTTGTTGATCCCACTCTTTATTGTCATCAGGAATGTTTATTACACTTATCAAGCACATACCAACTACCTTGTTACCAGGGGTATAGTTATCGCAAACCTTCCCTAAGACTGTCCAATAGGCCACTCTTAGCAATGTGCAGCTCATGACCCAGATGCAATGGATGTTGACCATGTAACCACAATGTGTGTCACCAAGCTTACACCTGAAGAACAAAAATGCCTTCTCAACTCCAGCAGTTGCTTCACTTGCTGCAAACCTGGTCATGTGTTGCACAATTGCCCTAACAAGGCCTTGCAAAATACATCACCCACACTGTCACACCCCACTTGGAGAACTCCACATACATGGTGAGTTGACAAGGAAGCAACACCTAGCATCACTGAACTTCCAGTTTATGCTTGCAAAATGTCATGTATGCCTTCCATCCAAATTGAATCTGTCCCATCCAACAATGACAAACCAATCATGGATGTTGCATCTGTGTGTACACACATTCAATGAATCTTAGCACAGCTTCCCATTTATGATTGTTCCATTTGTACTGAATCCTTAGCCAAGGATTTTTGAAGTGTCCTATATCTGCTGTGTGGTGTAGGGCTATGATTTCTCAACAAACTTGTAATACTAGTATGACTGCAAAAGCCACTGAAAATAGCTTTTATCTACCAGTTCAACTTCAAACAAGTAACCACAGTATTCAAATACCAGCACTAATTGACAGCAGAGCTACCTCTAATATCATTAGGCCAGAAATGGTCAAACAAAACAAAATCCTTGTTTACAAACTTGCCAAACCAGTTATCATGCAATGATAATCCCTCAAACAGATTTGGGAAACATACTGAACTACTAAAAGCATTTATTGTGAATATTGTGTAACCCTACAGCTTACTCATCTCTACATCTGCCTGACATCTATCTGATCCACCCCCTACATATGTCAGAGCTATCTACATCAGAATATTGTGAGTGCAGGCTTGGGCAGGCAGTGAGCAATATAATGATTAATGTGCCAGCAAGCAGCATGTTCCTGAGTAGGGAAGAAGCAGACAGCAAGTCTGCAGCATGGTATGAGAAAGGTGAGTGCAGTAAGACAACACCAGGTGGTAAGAGACTGCTGCAGAGAGGTCATGAGAGTGGGTGAAGATGGGGAGAAGTAAAGTACTTACTCAGACATAGTGGAGAGACATCTGAGTAGTTGTGGTATGAGTGTCCATCTTATATAGTAGGGTATATGTAGAGTTGAAGCAGAGTAGGTAGGTAAAGTACAACAGCTACCTAATGTGAGGGGATGCATGTTGTCCTGGAGGTGTAGGTGGAGTGAGAAGTCTCGGAGATGTAGTAAGTAGTCCAAGGAGTAGAAGTGAGCAGTCATATGTGTATAGTGCATAAGTGATGTGTGTGCAAGTAGTGTAGGTAGAGCCAAACAAAATATATGTATGTGCACCAGTTGTTAACAAGTATCACATGCCTCCAGACCTTGTCACATTACCATACCTCCCACCACCCACCTCATGCATTCCATTTCTTGTTGAACAGTACTTAAGGCCACTAAAGAACCCCAGAACTCAGGATCATTTCTCACCTCCATCTCTCCTGTTTCTCCCTCTGTGTCTTCTAAATCTGTCATCTCCCTTCATCGAGATACAGTCAGTTGTCCAGTTTAGTTGCCTCTGCCTGATCTCATCCCCTTTGAGTGTTCTGCGTGCAATCATGTTTCCACTTTTTTTTAAACTTTGACCTCTGGACTGTACAAACTGCAGTTATGTTCCTGCTGCATCATCTCACCACATATACCCATCTCGAACTTTCCTGTTATACCTGACACTGTGACATCATCAGACCTTATCGCTACAGGATTGGATCTTACATCATCCTCTCCTACATCCACCATGCTGATTCTTCCAAATCTTATCACAATATCATCATCACCATTGTCTACATCATCCTCATCCTCATCATCATCTGTACCCCTCCCATTGTCCCACTATTTATCAGAATCAAACACCAATTCTGAATCTATGCCACCACATATGGAATGAGCTTGTTTTGAGCAAACCTCACTCTCCAAGCCACTGATCCTCACTGTGGGACAACTCTCACCCAAAGTCTTGCATCTCTGGATTTGGGACTGCCACACATATGTCAACTTCAAGGTGGTTGATGAAGCCAACCAAGTGCACATGGTATCTTTCAGTTTCCAGGACCCTCATATCACTGATTGGCTCATCACCAACAGCACTGTCCTCAAGTTACTCACTTTCAAAGCATTCATAACAGAACTATGGGAATGCTGGCTTGAGCCTGACTGGGAACTCTGCCTCTGGAACCAACTCCTCACCACCAAACAGGGTGAAACCCCCTTTTGTGACTGGCAAGTCTCCTTGAGTGGCATCAACTCCCTTCTCTGAGATACTCTGTCACACCTTGATGATGCTGCTTTCTGTCATCAACTCACCACAAATCTTAACTCCACAGTCACATCTGACATCCAACACAAAGAATTTGCCAACAACATCCTCCTCCAAACTTGGCTCAAAAAAATCAATTGTGTGGACCAGCACCATCTCCATGACGATGAGAAGCAGACAGAAGAATTAGCCCAACTTATGGCTGGCTTGCAGGCTAAGTCTTCTTCCTACCCCCACACAACTGCTACCTCATCTGTGTTGACTTCCTACACTTTCACTTGACACTATTTCATCACTACACACACACCATCCATGCATACAATAACATCTCTCTTCTTCCTTGGACTTCCTACAAGTCCGAGCACCTCCCACACCACATGTACCTCCGGGACGACACATGTCCCTCCTCTTATAGTAGTTGTTGTACTCCACCTATTTACTCTGCTACAACTCTACTTCATCATCACTATATAAGATAGCTACTCCCCACACATACATCCTCAGATGTCTTTCACACTGTCTGAGTGAGTATTCTCCTACCTACATCTTATACTCTTTCTCACTTCACCTACAGCATCTCCCACTACCGCGTTATGGTGCCTACTGCACTCATAACTACTATCTCTGCTGCAGACATGTTATCATTTATCACGCTGCCACTCAATATTATTGCAATCACATCATTATTCGCTGCCTGCCCAAGCCTGTGCTCACAATCTGCAGTGGCATCTGTTCCACCACAACACTGATTCCTAAACTCACAGCTCAAGAACATGAACTTTTGATGAAATATGAAGGCTGTTTCAAATGCTGCACCTTCTATGCAGGACATCATTCAACTGCATGCCCAAATGACTACCCTGCCATTGATCATTATCAGCCCCTTACAGAGAAAATGGCACTCACCACTGCCAAACCACAACCTTGTGGCATTGTTGCTGCCATTCTCCCCAATCTCTCTACTACCAGAGTAATTGATCCAGGGTTGGATGACTCAGATGCAAGCAGTGATGTGTACATCCCTCCCTCTTCTTCTTCTTCTCTCCATCCCTTTTGCACCAATCCCCTGCTGTGGCACTGCTACCTTGATGGGCCTGTCACTTCCCAACAAATGATGGCACTCATTGATGATGGGTCCCAGTATGTCTTAATCCACAAATTGCTTGTCAGTGCCATAGGTCTCCACCTTTGCTGGTTGCCCTCCCCTGTTTCTCTCAGTTCCATGTTTGCACCTGCGGACAATGTGTCATCTTTTTTTTCTCCATGTGCCACACCTCCTGTTTCTGCCACCCATTGGGTGAAGCTTGTATTATCATCTCTCAATTTCTTGTATAAGTCTTGTGTT
>QLPN01004241.1:2449-21520 GCA_003314395.1 Albatrellus ellisii | reverse complement strand
GGATACTATATATACATAGGACTCCTAGCAGTTTATTCCCCAGTTCTGATCATCTGGGATATCCGCTAGGTACAGTATTCTCTTCTACTCTATGCTAATAGATCTGGGATATCTGCTAGCTTAAGCAAGATTGTCCTTTTGTTTTTAGTATTCTTCAGTTGTTCAGCTTTGGCTTGTGTCAGCCTCACAATCTCCTTCACCTCAACATCATCTCACCTCAGTACTTCTGCATGTTGCTGAGCACTCTTCTTCTTCTGTGCACTTCCCATTCTGTCATACACCTTGTCTTTAAATTTCTCAGTCATGTATGACATCTGTACTCCAGTTCCCTTCTTGCTTAAGCTTAAGTACATCTTAGCCTACAAGGCTACCTCTGTCTCCAAATGATCTATTTACAGTTTGTGACACTGCCCATCATACAACATTTAAATCATGCCTTCCAGTATTTACACACCATGGTGCATCATACACTCCTCTTCAACAGCAACTCCTCTGGCAAGTTAGCAGGCTTTGTTGACACTGATTTGGCAGCCAACATCAATGACAGGTGATCTGTCTCTGGATATGTCTTCATTCTCTCTGGCAGCACAATTAGCTGGAGCTCCAAAAAGCAAGCCTTGATGGCACTTTCTAGCACAGAAGCCAAATATGTTGCAGGCATGTACACCACAAAGGAAGCTGTCTAGCTTCACACCCTAGCTTCACACCCTCCCTTCCAAGCTTGGTAAACTTCACAACTCTCCTACAACTCACCAGATTGACAATCAGTCTGCCATCACCATCACAAAAAATCCAGCATTCCATGCATGTACCAAACACATCAATGTGCAGTATCATTTCTTGTGCAAGAAGTATGCTGGTGGGGAACTGGAATTGGAGTATATTCTGACAGGTGAGCAGGTCACAGATGTGCTAACAAAGGGGCTGGCATGGCAGAAGCATGGGCAGTTCTGCTCCAGCATGGGCATTCACTAGTGCACTAGCTGAGTGGGCATGTTGGAGATTACAGCAACATGCAATAGTGCAACAGCATGACAGCACAACAGCACAACAGTACAAATAGTGTGATGCACCACACAGACCTCTTGTGGGACTCAGGGATGATATAGATGGACCCTTTACTTATAGAAATGTTTTCCTCACATTGTTTTCTTTTCCCTGAGTCTTCTATGAAGAGACTGAGAATATATTCTCTTCATTCTACAGTTGGCTGTGCTCTTTCCAAGCAACCTCCTTCAATACAAGGTTCATCTTCTAAACCATCATGCATCTTCCATTGTTTCAGGGACTGGTTGCCATCCATTGCACAGATAATCATGACTTCCAGAAACTCTTTATTTGTCAGCTTTAGCCAAATAATGCAACATATCAGTAGTAAATTGACAGATTAGATAATGAGTAGCCTTATGATAGCATGGGCAGGAATTGCACACTTGCCAGTGTAGATCCATTCAGCCAAGTTCTATGTCCACCCACATCTGGACTTCTTGAAGGATCAAAAGATATGCATCAAATGCATCTGTGAAGTGACACCACCACAATTTCTTGTGTGACAGAGGCCCATGTCAGCACTGTTATTGGTATGAACATGTAGGTGGACAGGTGGCAATACCAGCACCCTGTGTGCCCACACGTCAACTTACATTCAAGAATTTGACAGGTACATTGGTCCATGCATGAATCATAGTGTATCACAGGTGTAGAGATGGCACTTGATGTGTGTCTTGTTAATTAGCACTGACCCACATGGTGGGCAAGATGGCATGGGAGGTGGGTGTGGGACTTGGGCCAATGATAGAGAGTACTACTGTCAGGATTTGAGCATACAGACTGGTGATCATTTCTTCTTTCATTTTCTCTTATGTTCTACTCCACTTGCACATTGCAGTGGAGCCACAAAGGGGCTGTAACCCCCCTTACTGTATAGTCTTCTCAGTTTCATCAGTCATCTGCAAATACTATAAAGAATATGCACTGTATGATAGCAGAGGTCATCTTGACCTCCTTCATTATACTTGTTCCCTTGTTGTCTCTTCAATCAGAGCTTTGTTGTCCATGCATTTACCTCAGAGGCCCCAGTATCCTTGTGTGTAGGTGTTTGGCTGCTCACACATGCTAAATCCTAACATTAGGTCAAGATCTCTTACTCTAACTCAAACCAATCCTGGCTCCTTCACCACCAACCAACCTGCCCCAAGGGTTTCATTTTAACAAAACCCAGGACACCTTCATCTACAGGATTCATCCAGTCAAATATACAGGAAATAACACTTGGAGAGTCACAGGAACCCAGCAATTCATCGACACCTCTGGTTTTTATAGCTCAGACATCACAGCCCCCTCTGTACATTTTTATATCTTTGATCCTGTTGACATGCACTTTTGCTCTTTGCTCTAGCACCTGTGCCCCACACTTCATTACATAAGCATGGTCTGTGCACCACTCCTTCACATATATAGGTATCAGATTAGGGACACTGATCTTCAGTCAAATTCTATATCTTCTCCCTCACTGTACTAGCATCTACTCTCTCTCTTACTATATTCTGCACTATGTCAGTGTTGTAACATCTCTTTCTGGGTGTTCTGCCCTGCATGCTCACACCCTCTCCCTCTTGCCTCCTTGAATGGAGTGCCTTGGCCTCAGGTGACTGTTGCACTGAATGTCTGCACTTCAACAGATCCTATACTCAGCACTACCAAAGATATCCCACTGCTAGAAGGTATTCTGACTACCCCTAGTATGGCCACCACATCCTTTCCTTCTATCCCTTTCTCTGCACCCCTGGAACTTTTCCCACAACTGGAGCCAGTGGCTGAAGATGTTGTTATGATTTCTATCACCTCCAAACCCCAGTTCCTGAAAATCAATAAATCTGCCAAGTTCAATGGAAGCAAAAAAGGTTTCCAAACCTTTTTTCCTTGCCTGTACTAAATATCTTCTAGCCTATGATACTGTTCATGCATCTGATGTACAAAATATCCTATTCGTACTGTCATTTATGAAGGGAACTGCCCAAGCTTTCAATGACAGGTACAGCATTACACATCTTACTGGCACCACTTTCCCTACATATGAAGACTTTGTTAAAGAGCTCAAGGCCAAATTTGAAGATCCACACAAAGTATGACAAGCTTATTTAGCTCTTCAACAACTCAAACAGGGAACTCAAATGGTAGAGGAATATAACTCAACATTTTTATCACTTGTTCATGAAGCCATGATCTGTTACAAGGCACTTGCTTTGGCACCTCGTAACAGTTTTGTTTTTTGTTTTTGTTTTTTCTTATATCTTACTTACTATAAGCATAGTATTAACTACAGCAGTGAGCTTAGTTCCTACTTATAGTAAGGACTCAATTTCCATCTCTTTTATAGTACTTAAGTATTTACATACCTAAGCATGAGCTTAGCTCTGAGTACTATATTAGACTTATCTTTCCACTTTATATTTATTTATAATAACATTTACTTGCTAAGGACTATTACTATACAATTAGCAAGGACTCATCAGTTTCATCTCTATTTACTTTTGTTTATCTCTTATTCATTATGCACTTGTGGCAGAGCCACTTATATCACATGGATGCATACTTACTGCACAGTGCTGCACAATGTTCATTTACTCACTACACATCACTGTGCAACTTTACTATACTTAGATCTCCAGTTTTGTATAAATAGTTGATGGACTGGCAGTCTTAAACCCCAGTCTTGTCAACTTTGCAATCTAGGGATTCTCCTACACTGTGCTTGATCTACTCTCACCATAAGCTCACTACTTTCTCACTAAACTAAGTCTAAGATCTCCAAAGCCACTAAGTGTCACTAAGATATCCTAAACTCATCACCCTGGATCCTTGTATAGTAATTGGTGGAATTATCCTCATCACTATCTCATTGATCCCTTCATTCATCATCATTCAAAGTGTCTATTATGCTATTCAAGCATGTACTCATTACCTTGTTACCAGGGGTATCATTACAGACATTCCCTAAGACTGTCCAATAGGCCACTCTTAGCATGATCCCTGATGACCACACTAAATTGGATTACTATGAACAAGGGTTAAATTCAGGTCTTACCAACCACATCAATAACTCTGAAGTCCCAAAAACATTGGCATGTTGGATGGAAAGAGCAGTTATTATGGATACACAATGGCATGCACATAGGGATCAGAAGAAGCTTCATATCCCCTTTTCTTCTTTTTCTACAAACATTACTACCCCACAATGTGATCCAAATGCAATGGATGTTGATAGACACTGACAAAATTTTACTCCTCAACCACATTTACAGAAGTTAACTGAAGCAGAAAGGGAGAAGTTGAGGAGACAAGGGAAATGCTTTGCATGTCAACAAGCAGGTCATTTGGCAATTCAATGCCCAACAAAAACTACAACTCCACATGTTCAAGTAACAGAAGAAGAAGTGTCTTCTTCTACACTCCCTCTGCCTATCCCAGTCTCAGCTACTCCTTCATACACACCCCCTCACATTTCCAATCACACTTGTGCTCATGTTTCTGATCTCATTGATGAAGAAGAAGAGGAACAGACAATACCCCCAGCTTATGATGAAGCAGCAGTTAATCATGCTTGTGAGACTATATGCACATTACCAATGGAAGGGAGGGCCACCTTATCAGTTATGTCAGAGGATTTTTAGGGAGTCTGAAGAATTCTATGCATCTTTGAACAAACATGTTGTATCCCAGTGAATTTCTTTATTCTGTAAAAACATCCAATGCACTTTATCTTGAAGTTCAAATCAGCAATCACCATGGAAGTCATCAACTTGCTGACCATTCTCTCTATCTTAAACCAGAGAAATGTGACTTCAAAAAGGAACAAGTTGAATGTTTGGGACTTATCATTTCTGCAGGACAAACTGCTATGGACCCAGTTAAACTACAGGGGATTCAAAATTGGCCAGTCCCTACAAAATTAAAGGAAGTATGTGCCTTTCTAGGGTTTGCAGGGTTCTATCAACACTTTATCTGCAATCTTTCACATCTCACATGACCCCTGCATGACCTTACCAAGAAAGATATCCCATGGCATTGGGATCAACTACAACAAGATGCATTTGACCTTTTAAAAGCCAAATTCCTTTCTTCTCCTGTTTTTATATCTCCTGACATGACAAAACTATTTCAATTGGAATGTGATGCATCAAAATGTGCTTGTGGTGCAGTTTTGTCCCAGAAAGGAGAGGATGGCTTATGGCATCCTGTTGCCTTTATGTTGAAATCCTTTTCAGAAGCTGAACAAAACTATGATATTTATGACAGAGAATTACTTACCATCATCAAGTTGTTGGAAGAATAGCAACAATACCTTGAAGGCACCCCTCACTGTATTACTGTTCTTCCTGATCATAAAAATCTTGAAGTATTCAGAGACACCCAGAAACTGTCACAATGACAGGCTAGATGGGTATTATATCTAACCCATTTTGACTTTCAAATCAAACATGTCACTGGTTCAAAAGCTGGTTGACCTGATGCATTATCATGTCAACTGGATCATGATGCTGGAGATCATGATATTGAAGATCAAATAGTCTTGGATCCTTCTCTGTTTATCCATCCCATTTCAGCTAACGTCCTCAATAATGCCTTCTTTCCTCATATTCAGGCTTGTACCAGTTGGGATGAGGAAATTCTGGATGTATCACATGTTCTTCAATCTAACATTTCTAGCCCAGCAAAAGCTCAACTTTTACAACATTGGACAATTGGCCAGGGGGTGATTCATTACTCCAGACATCTTTATGTACTGAATGACAACATGTTAAGAAGAAACATCATCCAAAGTTTACATCTTACCCCTGCCATGGGACATCCAGGAAGACTCAAAACACTTGATCTCATATAATGCACATTTTGGTGGCCAAAGATGAGAAATTCATATTTGAATTCATTGATGGATGCCCCATATGTCAAGGGTATAAAAAATTACAAAATAAAACTCCTATTCCACTTTTCCCTATCAAACCAGAACCAACAGCTGAACCATTTTCCACAATTTCTATGGACTTAATTGTCCAACTTCCATTATCCCATGGCTATGACACCATAGCAGTTTTCATGGATGACAATGTAACCAAGATGACAGTGATTGTTCCATGTCATTCTTCAATATCAGCTGCCCAAACAATGGATCTTTACAAAGATCACATTTAGAAATGGTTTGGCTTACCCCATCATATCATTTCAGATTGTGGACCTCAGTTGATGGCTAAATTCACCAAACAACTATGCCAAAAACTGTCCGTTATTCAAGCCATGTCTACTGCCTATCACCCTCAAACAGATGGACAAACCAAATGAATAAATCAAGAATTAGAGCAATATCTACATATGTTTTGCACTGCTGATGAGCATCACATGCACATAACACTGGAAAATGACCATCAGCAACATCAGACATCAGGCAAACACAGTGACATTAATGTGTTGCACATGACAATCATCCACAGTCACATCAATTGTGCATTCGTTTAGGCATTGGACTATAGGACTGGGTTTGGCCAACAAGGACTAGGATTGATAAGGTGTATAGGTCAAGACATGGTCCATGGAATCATGAGTTGCAAAGTCAGCATTTGGTGCAATCAGTGCTTTTCCTATTTCACTCATCTGTATAGCATGATACTTTAATCATTTGCATCCAGACTCCACCTCATTGCAAATATCCCTATGATTGACCCTACATTGTAAATCTTCTGTTTTGTTTTGTTGTGCTCCAGTCTTGGAGCTAGACTTGTATTTAAATGGCACATTGTCTGTCAGAAAAGAATAGATTTCCCCCACCCACAATTTGGCTTCCCTCTCTTGTCCAAGTCAATTTCTGAAAAAGTGCATTCCACTCTTCCCTCCATGTGTCTCACTATCAAGAAAGTGCACATTCCTTGTAGGTCACATTCTACATTGCATTGCATCTATTCTCCATTGCAATGTGTTGCATTCTATATTGCTGCTTACAGTATTGTGTTTTCATCACATCTCTTCATTGTTGCCCAATTGTGTCATATCATCACCTTATCCATACTAAACTACTAAATCTCTCCCTTTTGGTGTCTAGAGAATCTTACAATTTGCACCCCTCAGCAATTGTTGTGGTTGTGATTGTAGATTCTGCCATCACCCTGCTACAGCACATATCACCACTAGACAAGATGACTGGTCCAGTCTTCTTACAGCTGCAGAATTCACTCATAATTCTCATATTCACTCCATGTTGAAGTATTCCCCGTTCTTTCTCCTTATGGGATATCATCCCCATGCCCAACCCACTATTCCTATTTTATCTTCTCTCCCATTGATTTCCGAAAGACTAGTTCTTTACAGGCAATTCAAAAAGAGTTAGCAGCAGTGCAATCTATCACTCATTGGACATGGACTTCTCATACAATTCATCCTTCCTACCAGCTCCATGACCAAGTTTGGTTAGATGCAACCCACCTTTCCTCTGCCTTCCCTTCTATGAAACATGTTGGTTTTTTCATTACCTTATGATGCTGATCACACTGTTTACTTATTAAGTATACTTATCTCTATCTCATCTTATTGGTATTTCTTTTCTCTTTATAGTTTAAGCTCATCTTAGACTATATCTTGCTCTTACTATATCTTTGTTACCTTGTCTTTGTCTCACCTCAGCACTTCTGCATGTGCTGAGCTCTCTCTTTCTTCTGTGTACCCTCTACCCTCTTGTACACATCTTCTCTATCTTACAGATGTAGCAATATTGCTCTCTCCTCTTGCTCTGATTGGCTCTAGCTCTTCTCACAATCTCAATCTGTCTTGGGCTTAATGCCTGTCTGTTTTATATCATGATCTTCTCTCAGTTTGCTGCCCTGCCCAGATTTCAATAAAGCTAGCTCCAAAGAGATATGGACCATTTCCTATCTCCACCATCATCGATCCAGTAGCTTATCACTTATCCCTCCCCACTCATTGGAAGATACATCCAGTCTTCCATGCCTCTCTCCTTCATCCATATACTGAAACAGTGGCTTACAGACCACATCACACACCACCACCCCCTGATCTTGTAGAAGGTGAAGAACATACAGAAGTTGAAAATATCCTCCAATCACAGTATCACTGAGGTCACCTTCAGTATCTCATACATTGGAAGGGATACCCCTCGACAGAAGACAAGTGGCTTCTATGTAAAGATCTGAAACATGCTTCAGAAATTGTAGCATCATTCCCCATTCATGTCATCCTTCCACACCCCATCCATTCACAACCCAACTCCCACCTTCTCTCATTCCCCTTCAAAGGACTTGAGAAGAGACCATAAAAACCAACACCTCTTTCATGACTTTTGTGATTGACATCCTCCTTATTCTCTACATTCTCATCATCATTTCTCTTTTTGCTTGGTATACTATACAACTGTCTAACATCATCAACTCTGTGAACTCCCTATAATTATGTCATCTCCTCTCACTGATCCCCCCTCTCATTCCATCTCTCCCATTATTCCCCCCTCTCCCTTCCATCACTCTCCTACTCCTGATCCCTTTGCTGACTTACCTGTGCATTTTGCACAAATGTTTCATCACCAATCCCCTGTTTATCCTGAATCAGCTCAAGATTCCCCTATCCATCACCATCCCTATTCTTGCAGCTCATCCATCCACTCCTTACCATTGTCCCCTCATATCATCACCCCTCCACCAGCCTGACCTACTCACGATCATCATATTCATCAACATGTCAATTTGGTGCAACAATATCATACCACATTTCATGCCCTCAATGCCTTGAACTTATATGATATTGATATCATTCAGACCATTGTAACTCACCTTGTCCTACAGTATCCCCTCACTCCAAATTTCTGTGATGAATGTTTCAATTGTTGCCCCTCTCCTCCTATCATTGTTGCCCCTATTGTCACCCAGATTTTCCATGACCTCCCTGTTGATTATTTCTTTGACACTCTTGCTCTCTTTCACACCTCCCCAGACCCTACCATACCAGTCCTTGATGTTGACCTGGGAGAAAATCCAATTCAATTCACAGGACAATATGAATATCCAATGGTGCAGCCCACACCAGCTGATCACCTAGACCCCATTTGCCATGCCTACATCACTGATGAATTTGTGCATGTCATGATGACCTTTCCCACTGACATCCATCTTAATTGTGCAGCCTGGCTTCTAAATAATGCTGGCATATCAGCAGACATCAATCATTTTAGGGGATGGTATCATTGCATAGGGGCCTTAAAAGCATTCCAGACCCATCTCACACATCTTTTATCTTAACAGCATTGGGGTCTGGGCGAGATACCCAATCACCTTCTCAATGCTGATGCAGAAAATAGGCTTCATCCTCACATGTCACACAGATGTATCACTCAACTTCCTAGCCCTCCCCCCTTACCCATACCTGCTCTGTTACCTCCAGTAGGAGATGTTGCTAATAGGTTACATGGAGGAACAGCAGGACAACATTGACAAAGGCAAAGGGGTCCACTTATCTGTTGGAACTGTCACAGAATTGGTCATAAACAGACTGATTGTCTGGAACCTCACCACCCCCAACCCTCAACACCCATAGTATCAAGGTCATACCCATGCAATGAGAAGTATCTCTGTTGTCCCAAATGCCATAAGTGGAATGACAAACATCTCATAACATGTATTCAAGGTCAGGAATAGTGGCATGCAGATCTTGCAGAGGAAGGTTATGGCAATGACAGGTATTATGGAAATGATGCAGATGCTTATGAGTAAGGATGGCATTTTTGAGGTGAAAACAGATAGCAGAGGGGTAATGTCAGGATTCAAGCATACAGACTGGTGATCATTTCTTCTTTCATTTTCTCTTGTGTTCTTATGTTCTACTCCACTTGCACATTGCAGTGGAACTGCAAAGGGGCTGTAACCCCCCTTACTGTATAGTCTTCTCAGTTTCATCAGTCATCCACAGTATCTGCAAATACTATAAAGAATACACACTGTATGATAGCAGAGGTCATCTTGACCTCCTTCATTATACTTGTTCTCTTGTTGTCTCTTCAATCAGAGCTTTGTTGTTCGCGCGTTTGCCTCAGAGGCCCCGGTATCCTTGTGTATAGGTGTTTGGCTGCTTGCGCATGCTAAATCCTAACAACTACAAAGCACTGGCACTATGTTTCATCCATGCTTTCTCGGCCATGCTGTTGCATGGGCCGGAGTACTAGGAGACGCAGATATTGAGGGCTATGGCAGAGCCATGATGGGTTGGCCGATGTCTGGTTTCTATACGTGTGCATCTCTACTCTGGGTCTCATTCCGGATGTGGAGCTGGGGTGGATACTTGTCTGTCTAGTACTGTAAGGAGGGATGGCAAACCTTATATCCAGGATATGTGTGCCTATTACTGCTGACAGTAGGGGAGATGACAGGGCCGTGCCCAAGTCCCAGTAAGGATCAAGACATGAAGAATGTTATTGGTAACAAACTATTCAAGAACACTTAGACATTGTTTATATTTCGTCTGCTTCTCCCTCCCCATGCACGATAAAGGCGAATGCCATGACACACCATCTATACTAGACACGCCTGGTCTACAACGGGACCACATCGAATTTTCAAGAACACACACCTGCAATATCCGTGATATGTCCACGATTCGAAATGGTACATACATCACACCGTCAGCCAGAGGAAGCTTAGCCTCTTAAAGATCCATCAGAATCCCCGCCCCTAAAATGCGTCTGCAGCCCCAACGACCCGCAGCCGCCTGGTTCAGCTGCAGAGCATCCAAACTCACACGCCTCGTCACCGCAGCAGCGAACCCACCCCAGGCGATCCACCCAACAGTGAACACCACGTCCGTCAAGGGCCACGTCACAACCAGACCCACCTGGCAGTCCGCCTTCAAGTACACACGCATCAGATATGCAGCTTCTCCTCGAAGAACCCCAGCAGCCCGCTCTCCTCCAATAGCCCCTGCGACCCCTCCTCCGCTGCCCCGTCCACGCCAAGCGCTCCATCCACACTCCAACCCTGCAGTCGAATCCTCATCAGCTCGTCCCACACGGCCGTGGGGTTCTCACGACTGCACCGCAAAAACCTCCGGACATGCTGCAGCCACCTCTTCACGAGCATGAACTGCGAGCTGGCCTCCTGGACCTGGACCGGCGCCGCCCCATGGTACGCGGGCGACGCGGGGGAGTTCGACGTGGACGCCGAGCCTGAGGGCGATGACTGGGAGAACGCTGAGGAGGGTGACGGCGCGAACGGCGAGGGCTCGAAAAATGCGGGGTCTAGCGACGTGTCCGATGTCCAGCTAGAGCCGAAGAACGAGGACGTCGTCGCGAAACATGCGGGCGGCGGGATTGGAGGCAGTTTTGCCGGTGGAGATCGCGGCGCGAAGGGCGGGAGGGACTCCTGGTACGCGAGGAGCAGGAGCTGGGCGAGCCAGTAGAACAAGAGGGGGTCCTCGAGGAATGGCGGGTCCATCGCAACCTTTCCTTCTCGCACCTCGGATAGATTCGGTGGCGGCGGACGCGGGCTGCTAGGGTTTTGACGCCACAGCCGCATCCAGCGGTGCAATACTAAGTGGATTGCGAAGACGTGCCCATCTACTTGCTCCTCGTTGGCCTGCGAGGCCGGCACAGTAGAGGGAATATCAGAGGAACAGCGCCGGAAGAGTTCGCCCACGATGGCGTGCATGAGAACGACGTGTCCAAACGGTGTGACGGTGGACACCGTTGCGGGAGCAGCAAGTGCGTTCAAGTCGACGTTGATTGTCATATTCGGCCCGTCGAAGCCGACGGCTGCAAGAGCGCGTGGCATGCTGAAGCCGAACATACGGTCAGCTCCTGTTCCATAAGGAGAGGGCGCTGTGAGCAGCTCTGCCCAGGTCTGCGCCGACGGCGCTGACCACAGGGCTTCATCGCAGGGTAAACAGAACCTGAACTCTGCTGGTTGGAAGGAACTTGGGAGCGAGAAGAAGAGTAGACTCGACTGGTCGTGTATATATGCAAGATACAAGAGGCTGGGATGGTAATAGAAATCAGTGGACAACAACGTTCCTGTGGCAAGCACTTCGCATACCGTTTGATCGTCTCGTAAATAGCCCAATCGCGCCATGCGTCCTCCAGAGCATCTGAATCGGTGGGAAGCGGAAGCTTCGGACTCCAGTGAGCCACATGATCCATTATACAGGATTCGCGGATCATCTGTTAGGTGGCTGAGAACAAGTACTGCAGTCTACTAATCAAAAGCCGCTTACAAGAACCAGCATGCCATGATAAATGTTGGACGAAGTGCGCTGGTGAGCATCCTGATGATACAACCCTACCGTCTGAAGGAGAATGATTGTCAGAACGATGTAAATGTGATGCTTCGGATCGGATGAGGGTTTTGGCTACACAGACAGACTTTCCGTGAGACCCATACTCTAGCCGTTCTAAAACCAATATAGTCACTCACAAACTCGTTGACCAAAAACTCGCGGGCATTGGCGAGAACCCGATCCACAAAGGCGTCCGCGGTTTTTGTTTTGATGAAAATGGCTCCACACACCTGCATGGCCTGCAACAGGATTGGAGGCTTGAGTTCGATCCTTAGAGTCGGTAGATGAATTATGGGCATTTGGGGTCGAAACATGGTCAGGAAGACCCGAACTATAACATTATATCAGCGAACCAAGGTCGACACCACCTGCGAAGTAACAATGTACGGTAATACTGCAATTCCTCTGGCGTAGGCTCTGGAAGGCCAGAGTCGACTGGCCGAGCGTGGGACAGATTAATGTCTTGATATGATGATGCCAAATCCTGCGCCACCACAGAAGGGGTAACTTTAACATGGTTTGAGGGATGCGGAGGCGGCGGCGGTGGAGATGATGGCTCCGCATACGTAGTCGACATGAGATCACTCATCAACTGCTGATCACATTGCTTCATGGAGGGCATATCCCCATCTCCTACAAACATAAACGAACCCGTAACACCTGTCCCGTCCGTTGCCGTAAAGTCGAGGTCATTTTGCGGGAACTGACTATGCGTTGCAACAGTGGACGGCACCGCATCTTGCAGAGCGGCCCTGGAAGAGAAGATCTCATGGAAGAACGGCTCGAACATGTCACTCGAGAAGCTAGGAAGATGTCCAGGAGCACTAGGATCAACTGATGGTGGGAAGATCGACGTATATGCCCGGACACACGACGGTGCGTAGGCCGAACCAGTATTAGTTGAGGTCCAATCAATGTTCGGTAGCGTATGAGCACGTGAAGCCAAACCCCCTGATATGGTGGAATTAAGCTCTGCTAAGTTGTCAGCATTGAGCGATAGCATGAAAGGGGTGTTTGACTCCTCAATCAGAGATAACTCCGGAAAGAGGGACACCTGACCCTGCATCGGTCGGGCCAACGACCACGGATCGAAACCCGCAGATGCATCAACGTTGGGCACACCCGATGGGAATCCTCTGTCGGGAGGTAACTCGTCTTTTGGAATGGAATGCGGGGACGTTTCTTCCAGAGTTTGTGAGGACTCCTGCTGATAGAGACAGTTACGACCGCGGGCCTCGCACTTGGAGCATGGCTGGCGAAGATCACACTTGACCTTTAGTGAAGCGCAAGCCCGACAGGAACGTCGGCGAGAGCGACTGATCGGGTGACTAAAGAGAGTGATGAGCCCAGTGTGACGTTGGCGTTGATGACTATTAGACGGACAAGGAAGATAAATTCGAAGGTAAGAGGTCTTCAGCCACACGAAATAAGGGTAACATGGCAAACATGGACGGACAAAATAGAGGCAAATTAGTCGTAGACCTACGAAGGCCTCAAAATATACAGCGCTTGAACTCAGTACGCAATGGTGCATGTCTACGTGAAAGCAGGGTCTTGGATCTGACAAGAAAGGCAGAAAGCGAACCGCCCTCTAACCTCCCTTCGTGAAGTACCCACCATTTCTTGAGACAACATGACGCGCCCCCCAACACGATCAAGCCGCCAAGAAACCAGATTTCCAACATACGCAAAAGTAGAAGCGAACACTGACGTAACGCCGTCGCCCATCATTCCGCAGCGATAGCACAGAGAGCAGCACTAAAGATCAAAAACTCACGTTTCACCGCAACTTTTCTTATGCCGTGCAAGCAGGTCACTTCGAGTGAACTGGGAGCCGCAGATCTAATATTCAATAGCTGAGGTTGGGCGCTCATCCAGGATAAAACCAAGACGAACTTCACAACGATGGATCCGCTCATTTGTGTCTGCGTTCAGGTGAGATGCGCGCAGGAGAAGCTGCAGCGGTGAAAGAAAGACTGACGGTTTCTGAGATGACGATTGAGATGTGTTGTCCTGGTGAACTTTGCAGGGCAAAAGGGACAGAATTTGGTCTGGGGAAGCTGTGGAACGTTGCCTCTATGCGCTCGCATACGGGAGATGCTACCATCCTTTTTGTACTCGAGGACAGGGCCGACGAAGGGCCAGGTTGAGAAGGGAGTGTAGAGCAAGAGGTTTGAGGAGTGGTCATAAGTGATGTTGGTGGAAGAGAAGGAGAAGGGAACGGCGAGTGCTCAACGGAAGGGAGTCAAGATTATCTCTCTCGGAGCCGACTCAGATTCGCGGACCTCGAAACAAAGCCGCTAGGCAACGCAAGAATCGCGGCACAGTGCCGACAAAGCGTCTGTGTCAGCAAGGAGTTGTTTCAGGATGACCCGACATCCTTGTTCCCACGCTCATGGATTCGAGTTGATGTTCGATCAATGATCGCAATCTCAGTTCTAAGGTATTAGTTCCGGACGAATTTGTTCCGCACAGAGATTGCGTGACCGCACCAAATCCACTTTGATCGCCTTCGCAGGAATGGAGTCGACTGACTCGTCGACCGTGCTTTTCGTCCACCATCCTGCTTCTCGACTGTCATGATTGCTCTCCTTCTGTCTGAGGAGCACGCATACCGTGAACCACCTCGTGCATCTCCGATTTCTCGTTCAATTTTCTGCTCCAATCGTGCCGACTCATACTTTGTTTGCTAGCGGTACTGAGAGTACAGACTCCTCGGCTACCAAGGACAAATCGATACCAACTACTGGCAGACGTGAAAAGCGCGGGCAGGGTCGAGGAGATGCTGGGCACCACTTCAAGCATCAAGCACGATGAATCCCCAAATTCAACCCAGCCAGTCCGCTATCATCCGCAATGTCTGCGTCCTCTCAGGCTTGTGGAACATAAAAATCAGAAAGTCATGGACGGAGTCAGGCGCCTCATAGTATTCCACCTGGCCATCGCCACGTCCCATTCCCATGTCCTTCGCCATCCTCTCCACCAACGTCTCTATCTGGGTGCGCAACACCTCTGCCTCGCCAGAGATCACGAGTGTCCTTGGGAAGTCCGCAAACGACACGGGCGGCATCCGCGGATGGACACTGGCAGGAGAGATATAGCGGTTCAACGCGCCCTCCTCACCCAGAGGCCCCAGGAAAGCTCCACGGGCATATTCGAGGTTCGGTGTTGTTGGTAGGCCGACGTAGTTGACAGTGACGTTGGTGCATATGGATGATCCCGGGATGTAGTCCGAGTTCGTTAGGTCCACCCATGGCGAAATGAGGATCAGCGCACCCGGCGGCGCCGGCAGGCCTTCCATACCTCGATTCTCGACGAGATAGCGCGTCAGGGCGTGCACGACGAGGTTTGTGCCAGATGAGTCTCCTTCAACCGCAATATCCGCGGGAGAGTATCCTACGACCTGGGTGAGATATACGTAGCCTGCAAGGGCGTCCAGCAGGGCTGCGGGGAAGGGGTTCGCCGGCGGGTTGGGAAGGCCCTTGGACAGACGGTACTCGAGCATGAAGATGCGCCTCACGGAGCTACAGTGTTCGAGCAGGCCACGTGTGATGTTGGCTATTGGGTCCCGTGGGCTGGCGGAGGATAGCACATATCCGCCACCATGCAGAGAGTAGACGACTTTCTCCCCCGGCTGGGGAGGTGCACCGATAGGTATGTCTATCCCTTTTTTGTCCAACCAGTAACCGGGGATGCTGACCGGTTCGACGTTCCCCTTCGTGGCGCAAGACTCGATCATAGTATTCATAAGCTTGGGGACAGGCTTTACTTGATATCGGAGCCTTGCGACACTGTGGTGTGATCGGCAACAAAATACAGCCCACCAACCCTGGACAGTGACGAAAAGTAAGAGTCAGCCCCACTGATTAACATACCGACCTGCTCGCCGTGCGTTGATGGAAATTATTCAAGAGGCATATTTGAATACACCTCAGCAGCGACCACGACCTCCTAGGGCGTTGTCGTCGAAAGATATTCGACAATATCCAGATGGGGAGGCGGAAGAAAGTGGTGGAAAGCGCCTCGTAGGTTAAGTAAATGCCCTTGTAAGGCTGTTTGCCCCGCCTAGGTAGCATAGCGGTCTCAGGTACGGATTGCGTCCGCTAACCGTAGGTTGTTAAGATCTAGTACGGCAAGTCGACCGGCTATGATCTTACGAAAACAGATAAGAGACTCAGAGTGTAGCACACACTGTGAACACAACAAAATGAGATTTGAAAGGTGACAGGAAGCAGGATCTGTAAAATACAGGAGACTAAGCTAAGTATCTAGTATAGTACTTGATCCTTTATATATGATACAACCTTAATATTCTACTAAGGTCAATATAATACAGTACTGCGGAAAGGAATGTTCTAAGAATACTGCGCATGGATTTGTAAGTAAGAATAATGCTGCGGCGCAGTAACCTTGGTAAATGTAGTAAGTAAAAGAAAATTTTGACAGTAGGCAATGAGTTGAACTTCGCAGCCAGCTTGTCTTCTCAAACACCATGTGTTCCCAAGTCTTTATATACGTCACGCGAGCTTCATCTGACCACGAGTCCCACGACAACACCCGGCTTCCGACGACACAGAATCAGCTTGAAGAAACCGCAGCCCCCGTCAGTTGAATGTGCCCACCTCCACGAGCACAACCTTCTCACTCGGCCTACACGCACAACTCTGAGGAGCGACCTCTGAAAGCCAAGTTACACCCACTCGGTGCAAGTCTGCCAGCGAAGGACCAAGAGTAAGTCGTGTTCAATCATAGGTCTGCATCACGCTAATCGACTGATGGGAATGAGAAAGTGCCATAACGAAACGCAGTCGCGATGGCTGGTATCTACCCGGCGCGAACCGCCTGCACGCGATCCTCGGAGTCTCTACGGCGTATCCAGCTGGAATACGACCCCGAACGAAGGCCAGGCTGTACACTGATACCGTGATAAAGTCCCGCTGGGTTTTCCCTATGAGCGCGCGCCTGCGCATGGACTACACACTGACCAACAGATGGTACTGGCTTGATTCTGGTATGTAACCAGTGTTTAATTCTCCACTACTGTGTAGCTCCACCAAAATAAGAAGAAAAAAAGGTTATGGTAGCACTACCATAAATAGCCCATCAATATCAAACCATTTGGGCGAGCGATGCGATGGCGCGCCCATGAAGGCCTCAATATACAGAGCTTGAACTCAGTACGCAATGGTGCATGTCTACGTGAAAGCAGGGTCTTGGATCTGACAAGAAAGGCAGAAAGCGAACCGCCCTCTAACCTCCCTTCGTGAAGTACCCACCCCGGCGCACATTTCTTAAGACAACATGACGCGCCCCCCAACACGATCAAGCCGCCAAGAAACTAGATCTCCAACATACGCAAAAGTAGAAGCGAACACTGACGTAACACCGTCCCGCAGCAATACCACAGAGAGCAGCACTAAAGATCAAAAACTCACGTTTCACCGCAACTTTTCTTATGCCGTGCAAGCAGGTCTCTTCGAGTGACTGGGAGCCGCAGATCTAACATCCAATAGCTGAGGTTGGGCGCTCATCCAGGATAAAACCAAGACGAACTTCACAACGATGGATCTGCTTATTTGTGTCTGCGTTCAGGTGAGATGCGTGCAGGAGAGGCTGCAGCGGCGAAAGAAAGACTGACGGTTTCTGAGATGACGATTGAGATGTGTTGTCCTGGTGAACTTTGCAGGGCAAAAGGGACAGAATTTGGTCTGGGGAAGCTGTGGAACGTTGCCTCTATGCGCTCGCATACGGGAGATGCTACCATCCTTTTTGTACTCGAGGACGGGGGCCGGCGAAGGGCCAGGTTGAGAAGAGAGTGTAGAGCGAGAGATTTGGGGGTGGTCATAAGTGAGGTTGATGGAAGGCTAACTCATGACACTTCTGGGTGGGATCCTCTCTAGCGTACTGTGCTGGATGTAATTGTATGAAGATGTTCGTTTTTAGCTTATTTGATACTACTGCAAGGTGCGTGCGGATGGGAAAACTTCGGGTTGCCATTTGGTGGTCACGTGACCCTCACATGTGCCAGATGCTACTCGCAATGATTTGCAGGAAGAAGGGCACAATGGCAAAGGGAAATTTTATGAGCTGCCAATGGGTGGAAAAGTGGAAGACTTTGGGGATCGAGACACCACTCTGGAGCACAGCTCACAACATTGAGTTCCCAAAGGACCCGAGATCTATGCACACCAGAGCAAGTGATGCAAACCATGATATTAACCACCAGCACAGGAGAAAGGGACCAATTAAAGAGAAAGTGACTGAGAATGAGTATGAGAGAAGTTGTCCATGTTACAAGGCACTTGCTTTGGCACCTTGTAATGGTTTTCTTTTTTTCTTTTACCTTATTTACTATTAGAGTGTAGTATCTACCACAGCTGTGAGCTTAGCTCCACTCTATTTAGTAAGGACTCTATCTCTTTTCCCTTATAGTACTATATGTTGATTTTTACCCATCTTAGGATGCTGGACATACTTCCATATTCTTATCTCTTTCTCTCATTAGAGTTCAGGCTCCTCTCTAACTCTATTTGGCCTTTACTATATCTTCTTTTCCTTGTCATCATCTCACCTCAGCACTTCTGCATGTTGCTGAGGTGAGTATCTCTGTTACTCTCTTACTTCTCTTCTGACACTAGTGTAAAAACCTGTTGCATTGCAACATTGAATTATAAAGCATCATCTGTGAAAGTATACATAGCTTATTGCAACAGAAAATAGAAGAAAATAATACTCTATCTATCTACAGACCAA
>QLPN01004236.1:637-33013 GCA_003314395.1 Albatrellus ellisii | reverse complement strand
TTACTAGTAAAGTGTAGTATTATTACTACAAGTGTGAGCTTAGCTCCACTTTACTTAGTAAGGACTTATCTTTTTCCCTTCTCTTTTATAGTACTTAAGTATTTACATACTTAAGTGTGAGCTTAGCTCCAGGTACTATATTAGACTTATCTTTTCTCTTTTATATTTCTTTATTTATTATAACATTTACTTGCTAAGGACTATTACTATACAATTAGCAAGGACTTCAGTTTCTCGCTCTTATTTACTTTTGTTTACATCCAGTTCAGTACGTGCTTGTGGCTGAACCACTTATATCACATGGACTCTTGAAGTACTGCACTTTACTGCACAACTTTGGTTTACTTACTGCGCCTTACTGCGCAACTTTACTATAGATAGATCACTAGTTTTGTATAAATAGTTGACAAACTGGCGGTCTTAAACCCCAGTCTTGTCAACTTCGCAATCTAGGGATTCTCCTTATACTGCGCTTGATCTAAGCTCTTTACAATCTCACTTCACTCTCTCAGAACTAAGTCTAAGAACTCCAAGTCACTAAAACGTTACTAAAGACATCTTACACTCGTCAATCTGGATCCTCGAATAGTTATTGGTGGAACCATTCTCGTAACTATATCGTTAATCCCACTCTTCATCGTCATCCGGAACCTCTATTACGTTCATCAAACCAATATTCAAACTTTGGTTACCAGGAGTAACATTCTAGACCTTCCCTGAGACTGTCCAATAGGCCGCTCTTAGCATACACAGTGGCATGCATGAAAAGAGCAAAAGAAGTTCTGTCTTCCTTTTGTTTCCTCTTTCTCCACTACTCCTGCCACCCACTGAGATCCAAATGTGATGGATGTGGACAGGTGTCAACAAACCTTTACTCCTTGACCAAGACTACAGAAGCTGATGGAAGCAGAAAGAGAGAAGTTGATGAGGGAAGGTAGATGCTTTGCATGTCAACTGGCTGGTCATATGGCAAGCCAATGCCTGATGAAATCATCAATTCCACATGTTTGAGTAGCAGAAGAAGAAACATCTTCTTCTACACTCTCTCCACCTGCCTTTACTCCTGCTACTTCGTATGCACCCCCTCAGACTGTCAACCATACATGTGCTTGTGTTTCTGACATTGTGAATGAAGAAGAAGAGGAGCATGCTATACCTCCAGCTTATGATGAAGCAGCAGTTTGCTGAGTTTATGATACCATCTGTGCATTACCAATGGAGGGAAGGATGACCTTATCAGTTATGTCTGAGGATTTTTAGGAAGTTTGAAGGATTATATGCACCTTTGAACAAATATGTTGTATCCCAGTGACTTGCTCCACTCTGTAAAATCATCCAATGCACTTCACCTTGCAGTTCAAATCAGCAATCACTGTGGAAGCCATAGACTGTGTGCGCAGGCTATGGCAGGAACCAAGTACTGTTGTGATAATGGTGACATTGAGCAGCAGTGTGATAACAGACATCATGTCTGCAGCAGTAAGTATAGCATTGGACACAGCAGGTGCCAAGCGCAGTAAGAGAGTCAGACTCATGGTAAGACGTCTGAAGTGTAGATACAAACCTGCAGTGGTAAGTATAGCATTGGACACAGCAGGTGCCAAGCACAGTAAGAGAGCTGCAGGGAAAGATGATAAGGGGGAAGATAAGATGTAAGTGAACAAGTACTCACTCAGACTCATGGTAAGATGTCTGAGGAGATATGCTGTGATATGTCCATCTTATATAGTGTGGTGGTGATAGAGTTGAAGTGGAGTGTGTAGATAAAGAACAACAGCTACCTAAGTGGGAGGGACGTGTGTTGTCCCAGAGGTATGTGTGGAGTGGGAGGTGCTCGGACTTGTAAGAAGTCCGAGGAAGAAGAGAGATGTTATTGTATGCATGGGTGACGTGTGTGTGGTTATGAAGTAGTGTCGAGTGAAAGTATAGTAATTCAACATAGACTAGAAATGCTGAAAGCTCTAATTGATAGCAGAGCTATGAACAATTTCATCAATCATCATCTTGTTACCAGACTCTGCATTCCCACAATTCCCCTTCCAAATCCCCACATAGTTTGTAATGCAGACAATACTGAAAACAAACTTGGACAAGCTACACATGAAGCCATTCTTAAAATGAAGGTTCAAAATCATGAAGAAGTAAAATTCTTTGTCATTGATCTGGGACCCAATAATATCATTTTAGGATATCCTTGGCTTAAAATCCATAACCCTGATATCAATTGGGTTACATCAAAAGTTTCTTTCACATGTTGTTGACCCACCTCTCATTGTGCCAGATCAAGAAGACCATTATCAATAGAAGAATCAAGTTCAATGTGGGATTACCACTTGAAGAAGGAGATGAGGTATTTATGGGAATACCAGATGAAGAATGGGTTTGATGAACAACTCAAGCCACAGAACTTGCTGCTGCTAATACCCCCAAAGTGACAGTGATACCAAACTGGTACAAAGAATTTCACAAAGTATTTTCAGAAGAAGCATCTCATTCTCTCCCTCCTCTACATGATTGGGATCATGCTATTGATCTCAAACCTGATGCTATCCCTGAAAATAATTGCAAAATTTACCTACTGAATCCTTCTGAACAGATTGCACTCAATGAATTCATCAAAGACATGACTGTACATGGTTACATTTGAGATTCAAATCTCCTTTCACATTGCCATTCTTCTTTATCAAAAAAAAAAGGACAGCAAATTATGACCTGCACAAGACTATTGTCAATTGAATAGTCTTACCATCAAAAATCAATACCCTCTCCCCTTTAATTTCTGACATTGTTGACAAGCTGAAACACACTAAATATTTTACCAAATTTGAGAAAGAACCAGTTGAGTATTTTGGACTTATCATTTCAGCAGGTCAAACCACCATGGATCTGTAAGATGGCAGTCCTACATATCCCATAAGGGAGACCAGCGCACACTAAACTAAGGATCACTCCAAAGAATAGGATTTGCCAGCCATAACAAGCTGGAGTATATTCATAATACTACAGCTACTTATATACTAAGGTAAAGCGCGCACAGACCAGCACAGTGCTCTAGGGCAGGTAAGCTGCAATATTAACTCGCAGTAAGTAATGACGTCATGCGCAGCATGGGTGCATCCAGAACATGAAGCGACAGTAAGTAGATAAAGATGAGATAAGATGAGATAGACTGAAAGGAAAGATCATCTTATCTAATCTAATCAAAAGGAAAAGTAAAAGAAAAGAAAAGAATAAAGAAAGGAATAAATGCTCCATAAACGAAGCCTGACAGGATCCAGTCAAATTACAAGGGATTCAAAATTGGCCACTTCCTATGAAGCTGAAGGAAGTATGCACCTTTTTAGGATTTGCAGGGTTCTATCAATGATTTATTTGCAACTTCTCACATCTTACATGACCCCTGCATGACCTTACCAAAAAGGATATCTGGTGGCATTGGGACCAACCCCAACAGGATGCCTTTGACCTTTTAAAGGCCAAATTTCTTTCATCTCCTGTCCTCATTTCCCCTGAAATGATGAAACCATTCCAATTGGAATGTGATGCATCAAAACATGCTTGTGGAGCAGTGTTGTCCCAAAAAGGAGAGGATGGCTTATGGCACCCTGTTGCATTTATGTCAAAATCCTTTTCAGAAGCTGTGAAAGAATCTGGGTAGGGCAGTGGATAACAATGACACCATCATATAGAATGAGCAAGCAACAATCCTAAGACTGATGATTGTGAAGACTAGGCCCAATGCCCAAGTGAGTAAGACTAGAGGGTCATATGACCACATCTGAGTAGATGGAGAGAGAGAGCATACACAGACAGAAGGGTACACAAAATGAAAGAGACTGAAGAAGATGGTACTGTCAGATGATGTTATGTGCTGTGCCAGGCTGAAGGAGTATATCAACCACAACCACAACAGTTGCTGGGGGGTGCGAGTCATAAGATTCTCTAGATACCAAGGTAAAGAGAGTTTTAGTAGTTCAGGGTGATAGCATGATGTGACTAGGGCGACAAAAAGGGAACACAACTCTTGTAACAGACAGGTGATATGATGAGATAAGGAGAACGCAATGCAATAGAGAACTAATGCAACACAATAGAGAATGCAACAGGATGCAACACAATAATAGATGCAACCTATGAGGAACATGCCCTTTCTTGATAATGGGAAATGTGAAGAAAAGATTAGGGTGCACTTATTTGCTATGTGCTTGGACAGAGACAGGAAGTCAAATTGTGGGTGGGGGAAATCTGGTCTTTTTGACAGACAATGCACTATCTAAATACAAGTCTAGCTCCAAGGCTGGAGCACAACAAAACACAACAGAAAATTTACAGTGCAGGGTTGATCATAAAGTGAAGTGGAGTCTGGGCACTATGTGGATGAGTGAAATAGGAAAGGCATCAATCACACCAATTGCTGACTTCATGACTTGTGATTCCATGAACTGCATCTCAGCCTGTACGGCTCATCAATCCTGCTCCTCATTGGCCAACCCCAGTCCTATAGTCTGATGCCTAAACAAATGCACAATTGATGCAGCTACAGCTGATTGTCATGTGCTGCATGTTTTGTTGGAAATATTGACGGTATTTGTTCAGCTTCACTCTACCTACACATACACGTCTTCTTTACATCTTACTGACACATGTTATATTTACCTACTCATCTCACTACCACATCATAGAGTGCTCTAGACTGCTCCAGACCCACTTACCTCACTTACCCCACGTTTGTGTAGCACGTACTACACCCCCACATACAACCCCGCATTACAGCGCTGCCTGAACTCAGTGCAGCGCGCACTATATCTACTACACCCCCCATGTTCTGTAGCTCTACAGTATTATTACAATGCTGTACCACATCTTACCACTCTGTGCCATAGCGTGCACCACCACTTACCACGTCCCACCAATCTATGCCTTCCTCTTCATGTTTCTCTTAGCCTGCCCAAACCTGCGCTCACATGTTTGTATCACTGTGTTCACCTGATGTCGCTGATGGTCATTTTCTGGCTTTATGTGCACATGATGCTCATCAATGAGAGAGAAGACAACTGTATCAGAGGACTCACCTCAGCAGACTGCTCAAGTGCTGAGGTGGTATGACAGAATTCAGGGATGCCAAAGTGTTATGAGGCACTTGCTTTGGCACATTGTAATGGGTTTTCTTATTTTTCTTTTTCTTTTTCTTTTTCTTTTTTTCTTATCATTTACTTACTAGTAAAGTGTAGTATTATTACTACAAGTGTGAGCTTAGCTCCACTTTACTTAGTAAGGACTCATATTTCCTTTCTCTATTATAGTACTTAAGTATTTACATACTTAAGTGTGAGCTTAGCTCCAGGTACTATATTAGATTTATCTTTTTCTCTTTATCTTTATTTATTTACTATAACATTTACTTGCTAAGGACTATTATTATACAATTAGCAAGGACTCATTCATTTTGTCTTTATTTACCTTTGTTTATATCCAGTTCATTTCATGCTGGTGGCTAAGTCACATTACTTACACAACAGATGTGTATTACCATGCAGTACTGTGCATTACTGTGTATTGCTGTGCAATACTGTGCCTTACTGTGTAACTTTACTATACTTAGGATACTAGTTTTGTATAAGTAGTTGAAAGACTGGTGGTCTTAAACCCCAGTCTTGTCAACTTCACAATCTAAGGATTCTCCTTTACTGCACTTGATCTAAGCCTTGCTACAAACTTGCTCTATTCACCACAAACCAAGTCTAAGATCTCTAAGTCACTCTAAGCGTCACTAATGCTAAGAGCGGCCTATTGGATGGTCTTAGGGAAGGTCTATATTGATACTCCTGGTAACTGGAGATTGAATGCGTGCTTGGTGCACGTAATAGAAGTTCCTGATGACAATGAAGATTGGGGTCAACGAGATTGAAATGAGGATGATTCTGTTACGAGGCACTTGCTTTGGCACCTCATAACGCGTTTCTATTTTCTATTTTCTTTCTTTCCTTTTTACTTACTATAGTAAAGTGTAGTATTATTACTACAAGTGTGAGCTTAGCTCCACTTTACTTAGTAAGGACTTATCTTTTCTTTTCTCTTTTATAGTACTTAAGTATTTACATACTTAAGTGTGAGCATAGCTCCAGGTACTATATTAGACTTATCTTTCCTCTTTCATTCTTTCTTTTATTTATTATAACATTTACTTGCTAAGGACTATTATTATACAATTAGCAAGGACTCTCATCTCTTGTCTTTATTTATCTTTGTTTATTTCATGTTCATTTCACACTTGTGGCTGAGCCACTTACATCACATGGACACGTACTTACTGCACTATACTGCGCACATTCGTTTATCTACTGCGCTTTACTGCGTAACTATACTATAGTTAGATCACTAGTCTTGTATAAATAGTTGACAGACTGGTGGTCTTAAACCCCAGTCTTGTCAACTTCACAATCTAGGGATTCTCCTCATACTGCGCTTGACTTAAGCTCGCTATAACCTCATTCCTCTCTAAAGAACTAAGTCTAAGAATTCCGAAAGCCACTAAGACATCTTACGCTCAGTCAAACTGGATCTTCGTATCGTTATTGGTGGAATCATCCTCATTACTATATTGTTAATCCCACTCTCCATCGTCATCCGGAACCTCTATTACGTTCATCAAGCCAATATCCAAAACTTGGTTACCAGGAGTAACATTTCAGACTTTCCCTAAGACCGTCCAATAAGCTGCTCTTAGCAGATTCCACCAATGATGATTTGAAGATCCAGAGTGACGAGATGTAGGATATCTTAGTGATGCCTTTAGTGTGACTTAGAGATCTTAGACTTAGTTCTTAGTTTTTAAGAGGATGGGTGGGTAGCGAGTATGGGTCAAGCACAGTATAGGAGAATCCCTAGATTGTGAAGTTGACAAGACTGGGGTTTAAGACTGCCAGTCTGTCAACTATTTATACAAAACTAGCGATCTAACTATAGTAAAGTTGCGCAGTATTGCGCAGTAAGTAAACAATATTGCACAGTAAGGCACAGTAAGTACGTGTCCATGTGATATAAGTGGCTCAGCCACAAGCGCGAAATGAACATGAGATAAACAAAGGTAAATAATGACAAGAAAAGAGAGTCCTTGCTAATTGTATAGTAATAGTCCTTAGCAAGTAAATGTTATAATAAATAAATAAAGATAACAGGAGAAAAGATAAGTCTTATATAGTACTTGGAGCTATGCTCACACTGAAGTATGTAAATACTTAAGTACTATATTAGAGAAAAGAAAAAGAGAGTCCTTACTAAGTAAAGTGGAGCTAAGCTCACACTTGTAGTAATAATACTACACTTTACTAGTAAGTAAGATAAAGAAAAAGGAAAAAGAAAAAGAAAAAACATGTTATGAGGTGCCAAAGCAAGTGCCTCATAACAACTAAGACATCCTAAACTCATCACTCTGGATCCGTGTATAGTCATAGGTGGAATTATCCTCATCACTATCTCATTAATCCCAATCTTCATCATCATCCAAAGTATCTACTATGCTTATCAAGCACACATTCATTCCCTTGTTACCAGGAGTATCATTACTGATCTTCCCTAAGACCATCTAATAGGCTGCTCTTAGCATCCCCTTTCTCATCTTTATTTATCTTTGTTTACATCTTGTTCATTTTGTGCTTGTGGCTAAGTCACATTACTTACACAATGGATGTGTTTTACTATGCATTACTGTGCAACCTTACTATACTTAGGACTCTGGTTTTGTATAAGTAGTTGAAAGACTGGTGGTCTTAAACCCCAGTCTTGTCAACTTCACAATCTAGGGATTCTCCTATACTGTGCTTGATCTAAGCTTGCTCTTCATCTTGCTTCACTCTAAGAACTAAGTCTAAGATCTCTAAGCCACTTAAGTGTCACCCAGACTTTCTAAACTTGTCACTCTGGATCCCCATCTAGTCATTGGTGGTATCATCCTCATCACCATCTCATTGATCCCTCTCTTCATCATCATCAGGAATGGTTATTACATTTATCAAACACATATCAATCACCTTGTTACCAGGGGTATTATTGTATCCAACCTTCCCTAAGACTGTCCAATAGGCTGCTCTTAGCACCAAGAGCTGTCACAATGACAAGCTAGATGGGCTTTGTATCTAACCCACTTTGACTTTCAGATCAAACATGTTGCAGGCTCTAAGGCAGGTCAACCCAATGCATTGTCATGACAACCAGATCATGATGATGGAAGTCATGATAACAAGGATCAAATCATTTTAGACCCTTCTTTGTTTATCTGTCTGATTTCAGCTAATATCATTGACAATGCCTTCTTTCCCCATATCCAAGCTTGTACAGATTGGGATGATGAAGTTCTAGATATATCATGCCTTCTTCAGGCTAATGTTTCTAGTCCTGCAAAAATTCAGCTTTCACAACATTGGACAATTGAACAGGGGGTAATTTATTACTCTGGACATCTGTATGTTCCAAAGGATGACATACTCAGATGAAACATTGCCCAAAGTTTACATATTACCCCTGCTGTGGGACATCTGGGACAACTCAAAACACTTGACCTTGTTCAATGCACCTTCTGGTGGCCAATGATGAGGAAATTCATATTTTACTTCATCAATGGATGCCCTATCTGTCAAGGGTATAAAAATTTACCAAACAAGAGACCTATTCCCCTTTTTCCTATCAAACCAGAACTGATGGCTGAACCCTTCGCTACAGTCTCCATGGACTTCATCATCCAACTTCCATTGTCCCATGGCTATGATGCCATAGTTGTGTTCATGGACCATGACATAACCAAAATGACCATAATTGTTCCATGTCATTCTTCAATATCAGCCACCCAAACAGCAGATCTTTACAAAGATCACATTTGGAAGAGGTTTGGTTTACCCCATCACATCATTTCAGATCAAGGATCTCAGTTTATGGCTAAATCTACTAAAAAATTATGCCAGAAGCTATCCATCACACAAGCTATGTCCACTGCATATCATCCCCAAACAGATGGACAAACTGAATGAATGAATCAAGAGTTAGAACAGTATTTGTGTATGTTTTGCACTGCCAGACAAGATTCTTGGTCTAGTCCTCTTATGGCTGCAGAATTTGCTCATAACTCTCATATTCATTCTACATTGAAGTATTCCCCATTCTTCCTCCTTATGGGATATCATCCCCATGCTCAACCTATCATTCTGGTTGTATCCTCCCTTTCATCAATTTCTGAATGACTAGTTCTTTTACAGATGATCTGAAAGGAGTTAGCAGTGGCACAATCCATTGCTCATTGGACTTGGAAATCCACCATCAATTATCCTTCATGTCAGCTCCACGACCACATTTGGTTAGACACAACCCACCTTTCTTCAGCCTTCCCTTCCATGAAACTTGCTCCAAAGAGATAAGGACTATTTCCTATCTCTGCCATTATCAACCCAATGGCTTATTGCTTATTGCTTCCCTCTCATTGGAAGATACATCTGGTCTTCCATGCTTCCCTTCTTCATCCATAAACTGAAACAGCAGCTTATGGACCACATCACATGCCACCCCCTCCAGATCTTGTAGAAGGAGAAGAGCATACCAAGATTGAAAATATCCTCCAATCACAGTATCACTGAGGTCACCTCCAATATCTCATACATTGGAAGGGATACCCCTCAACAGAAGACAAATGGCTTCTATGTAAAGATCTGAAACACAATTTGGAACTCCTAGTGTCATTCCATTCACATCATCCTTCTGCACCCCATCCATTCACAATCCAACTCCCACCCTCTCTCATCCCCTTTTAAAGGACTTGAGAGGAGACCATAAATCAACACCCCTCTCATGACCTTTGTGATTGACATCCTCCTCATTCTCTATATTCTCATTGTTGTCTCCCTTTTTGCCTGGTATACTATACAATTGTATAACCTCATTCATGTCACAACCTCCATTTGACTATGTCATCTACTCTCATGAATTTCTCTTCTCATCCCCTCTCTCCTGCTATTCCCATGTCCTCTTTTCACCATTCCCCTCCCCCTGATCCTTTTGCTGATTTACTTGCACACATTGCACAAATATTACATAACCAATTTCCCATTTACCCTGAATCCACCCAAGACTCTCTGATCCCTCATCATTGTCACTCTTGTCCTTCATCCCCAGATCCTTTATGTCACAGTGAAATGTTCCCATCTCCCCTCATTGTCACTCCTCCCCCAGCCTGACCTGCTGATGATTGCCATATCCAACAAAACACAAACCTTGCCCAACAATATCACATCACCTTCCATGCTCTCAATGTGCTAAATCTATATGACATTGACACCATCTGCTAAGAGCAGCCTATTGGATGGTCTTAGGGAAGGTCTGATATGATAATACCCCTGGTAACAAGGTAGTTGATACATGCTTGATAGGTATAATAACCATTCCTGATGACAATGAAGAGAGGGATCAATGAGATAGTGATGAGGATGATACTGCCAATGACTAAATGAGGATCCAGAGTGATAAGTTTAGGATGCCTTAGTGATGCTTAGGAGTGACTTAGAGATCTTAGACTTAGTACTTAGAGTGAAGTGAGTTTTGGTAGTGAGCTTAGATCAAGTGCAGTATAGGAGAATCCCTAGATTGCAAAGTTGACAAGACTGGGGTATAAGACCACCAGTCTTTCAACTATTTATACAAAACTAGAGTCCTAAAGATAGTACAGTAAATAAGGTTCATGGATCAACAATGATTGTGCAGCAATCAATGAAGTCATATGACCAAAGACATGTCCATGAATGTAGTAAGTGGCTCAGCCACAAGTGTGAAATGAACAAGAGGTAAACAAAAGTAAATAAGAGTGAGAGAGGAGAGTCCTTGCTAATTGTATAATGATAGTCCTTAGCAAGTAAATGTAGATAAAGAAAGAAAGATAAGAAAGGAAAAGATAAGTCTATAATAGTACTTGGAGCCACGCTCACACTTAAGTATGTAAATACTTAAGTACTATAATAGAGAAAGGAAAGATGAGTCCTTACTAAGTAAAGTGGAGCTAAGCTCACACTTGTAGTAATGATACTACACTTTACTAGTAAATAAGATGAAAGAAAAGAAAGAGAAAAAAGAAAAAGAAAACTGTTATGAGGTGCCAAAGCAAGTGCCTCATAACACCATCCAAATTATTGCCACCCATCTTGCCTTAGGACATCCTATGACTCCCCATTTTTGTGATGAGTGTTTTGATCATCATCCTACCCCTCTCCCATCATGGTTGCTCCTGTTGTTGCACAGATCTTCCATGACCTTCCAGTTGACTATTTCTACAATACCCTTACCCTTTTCTGCACCTCTCCTGATCCCACAGTACCTGTCCAAGACATTGATCTTGGCAAAAATCTGATTCAATTTGCAGGGAGATATGAGTACCCTATGGTGCAGCCTACACCAGCCAGCCACCTAGACCCTACCTGCCATGCCTATGTCACCAATGAGTTCACGCATATCATGATGACCTTCCCCACTAACATCCATCTTGATTGAGCAACCTGGCTTCTGAATGATGCAGGGGTGACAGCAGACATTGATTGTTTCCAGGGTCGGTATCATTGTGTAAGGGCCTTGGAAGCATTCCAGACCCATCTCACACATCTTCTATCTCAATGGTGTTGGGGTCTAGGTGAGATATCCAACCACCTACTCAATGCTGATGCAGAGAATAGGCTTCACCCACAATGTCTTATGGATATATCACTTGACTCCCCAGCCCCCCACCCTTACCCATACCTGCTCTGTTACCACCAGTAGGAGATGTTGCCAATAGGCTACATGGAGGGGCTGCAAAGTGATATCAATCAAGGAAAAGGGGACCACTTATATGTTGGAATTGTTGTAAAATTGGCCATAAATGGATGGACTGTGTGGAACTGCATCATCTTTGACCTTAGACTTCTACTTGACCACATTCATATCCATGCAACAAGAAATACCTCTGTTGCCCAGAATGTCACAAGTGGAATGATGAACATCTTATCACATGTACTCAGGGTCAGGAGCAATGACACATTGATTTAGCAGAAGAGGGTTATGGTAATGATGGGTATTATGGGAATGATGCTGATGCACATGACTAAAGATCCTTTCTTTTTTGAGGCAAAAAAGATGTAGAAGGGGGCTATTGTCAGAATCCAGGACTGTGCACTGATACTCCATGTTTTTCCATCTATTTCTCTTTCATTTCACTCCACTTGCATGTGGCAGCAGAGCTACAAAGGGGCTGTAACCCCCCTTACTATATGTTTCCTGGTTTCATTTGTCATCTCTGCAGCAGATATGAGTACTATAAAGAGGACTTACTATAAGTTGAGATAAAGCATCTCCACCTCCTTCATTGTATCATGTTGTTTGTCACTCTGTGCCAATTGAAGCTCTCTGTTCTTGTGTTCACCTCAGAGGTCCCAGAAACCTTGTATATATAGGTGTTTGGCTACTTGCACACACTAAACCCTAACAGGCAAAAAATCACAAGGATAGGGAGTGAATGGAGCTCACTTGACAGCCTAAAATACAGCATCAAGAACCACTTGAGTATTCATCTTTTTGCCTTTTGTAATGGACTACCATCTTCAATAGTTTTTGCAGTGGTTGTGTTGTCAGCACACATCAGGGAGTTGGGTTAGGACTCTAGGCATTGGGAACATTAGGAACACTTGTGAGCTTCATGTACAGTCAGGAGCACTGAATTGCTTCATGGGAATGCTTACTCAACTTGAGCAAGTGGGTATGCAATCAATCAGAAGCTCAAGTGCTTGGATGCAGCCATGATAACTTGATAATATGTCCATGTCAATCTTAGAGTGTTTTATGTTTCATTGCAGATCTTACAATGATATCTCAAAAAAATAGGTAAATCAACTTCAAGCTATGTTGATACCATTGGCATTATTAGTGTGACAAGTTGCTTTTTTTCATGATGAGGACATTGAATTGCATATTCACTTGACAAGTCTTGCATTGGGTGTAAGAGCAGAGTGTGGAAAACAAACAAAAGTGCATTTTTATGCAGAATAAAGATGATTTGACACATATGGCATATACAGGGTGCACAAAGGCTACATCAAATAGACACCATTATATGCTGATCTAACAACTCTTCAACTAAATCAGTTAGTGGAATACTCTGGTCATCTATGTAGGATTGAATTTCAATGATGTCACTGTCTGCTGGTCTCAGGACAGTATTGAGTTCCTCAATCCTCTGTTTCAGGATTTGCAGTGATATGTTAAGCTCCAATGCCTTGTTTGTTACCCATGACCTCTCTGTGCAGATTGTCTCACAGTGGGCTTGCACTAGTGGAGTGATCTGTGAAGGTTTGTGGGAGACTGCACTGACAGATCACTGATGCTAACAGACAATATGTCCTGTGGTAAAAGTGAGTGAAGTAAGGAGATATCCCTTGTAAGGAATCATGACATACCTCAGGCCATGCCTGCAGTGGCAACACTGGTGAGAGAGGCTGAGATGGAGTATACAGATGGGCTCTTGACATATTTGAATAGTGGTGGAGGTTTGATTAGCAGGGGATTCAAGTTCTTGTGATGATGCTTTTGTTGGAATTGCAAACTGGCACATGTATGACTTACTACTTCCTTTTTAGGCAACTCAGCAGAAGCTGACACATGTGCAAACTTTCATCTCCTCTCTGCAGAAAACATATGATTACTGCTACTTCCTCAATCACTCTGCTACTGTATAGTTCTAAGCCACAGGCAATTTATCTAGCCTATTTATGATAGCTCATCTTTTTTTCCCCTCAGTCCTCATGTTATTTTTGAGACTGAGGTGAGATCTTACTTTACACTTCTTTAACTTACTTACTGACTGGTATCAGTGCCTTTGTCCTTGTTCTTAGGACACTTTTTGGTGTTTCTTGTACAGAAGAATACCAGTCTATATAACCTTGTTATTGCAAAAACTTTGGCCTTAGGTGATGGTAACAAGGGGATGGACCAAAGGCAGCTTGAAAAAGCTGAAGATGCCATGAAGGTGGTTGGGAGACAAGACATTGGTTGCTGAGTCACACTACAAAGAACAGTTGACTAGGTTCTCAAATGCTGTCTGGCTGTGCATGCCCTAGCCCTGTGGCTCCACAAGCCATGCATATTTATGCTTTTCATTTGTGCTATACAATATATCTTTTTGTGTGCACCATCAATGCCCAGGTTGCTCATGCCCATTCTTGTCTTCTTGTGCTTTGATGGTCCACATGAACTGTTGGAATTTACAGTGATATGTGATTGCATGACTGTAAAAACATGACTGTGTGGCTGTGCCACATGGACCTCTTGTGGGACTCAGGGATGATACAGATGGACCCTACTTACAGAAAAATCTCTTTCACATTGTTTTCATTCCCCCCAGTCTTCTATGAAGACACTGAGAATATATTCTCTTCTTTCTACAGTCAGCCACACTCTTTTCCAAGCAACCTCCTTCAATATGAACCACCCACTCTCAAATGCAAGGCATTCTTCCATGACCATGAGGCAGTATTTGTTGGGTTTTGTCTCTTTATTGTACCACTGAGTGTCAGACTCCTATTGCTGACCTTATTCCCTACCATTATTATTTCTTTCTTTTATTGTTTCTCTTTAGATCATCTGATAAGATAAGATCTTCATATTATCTTTTACATCTTATCTCATTGGATATCTTACTTACTGTTGTTACAGTCTTCTTGGGGATAGTTCCCACAGCTGCTGCACATCTGTAAGCTGTGTTCCCACACATGCTGTGCTTTAGTTACTGCTTGACCTGCCCTTAGTTACTGCGCCTGGTCTGTGCACAATCCATAGTACTATAAGTAGGGAGGTAGCTAGATGAATAGACTCCAGCTTGTTACAGCTGGTTCATCCCCTTCTTCTATGGCTGAGTCCTCTCATCCCTTGGCCTAGATCCAAGGCAGCTCCCAGTAAGCCTCTCCAAAGGAGAACAGGGATATGTTGAGAGTCAGTGGTATTGTGCTACAGATGTCCACCATAGGCTTGACAATCCTGACACTGAGCATGTTATCCCTCTATATATCTTCTTACTCGTTCTATCACTCTTCATCTCACTTTATCTCATCCTATCTACATCTCTTGTTCTCTCTATCTGATCATCTCTGGCTCTGCTCCTCTGTCTTTATCTGGCTGTGCTTGTTACAAGGTAATTGCTTTGGCACCTCATAACACATTTTCTTTTTTTCTTCTTTCTTTTCTTTTATCTTACTTACTAGTAAAGTGTAGTACTATTACTACAAGTGTGAGCTTAGCTCCACTTTACTTAGTAAGGACTCATTTCTCTTTTCTCTTTTATAGTACTTAAGTATTTACATACTTAAGTGTGAGCTTAGCTCCAAGTACTATATTAAGACTTATCTTTTTCTCTTTTTTCTTTATTTATTTATTATAACATTTACTTGCTAAGGACTATTACTATACAATTAGCAAGGACTCCTCTATCTCATCTTTATTTACCTTTATTTACACCTTGTTCATTTCATGCTCGTGGCTGAGCCACTTATATCACATGGATGCATACTTACTGTGCATTGCTGTGCAATGTTCATTTACTTACTGCGCATTACTGCACAACTTTACTATAGTTAGATCTCCAATTTTGTATAAATAGTCAACAGACTGGTGGTCTTAAACCCCAGTCTTGTCAACTTCACAATCTAGGGATTCTCCTACACTGCACTTGATCTAAACTCGCTTCACTCTCTAAGAACTAAGTCTAAGATCTCTAAGCTACACTAGTGTCGCTAAAAGACATCCTACACTCATCACTCTGGATCCTCATATAGTTATTGGTGGAATTATCCTCATCACTATCTCATTAATCCCAATCTTCATCATCCCTAGGAACATCTATTATGCCTATCAAGCACATATTCATTCCCTTGTTACCAGGGGTATCATTACAGATCTTCACTAAGACCAACCAATAGGCCGCTCTTAGCACTTTGACAAGACTCTGCACTCCTCCTAACAAACTGTGCTTCTAGGAAGCATGCAACTCCACCATGGCTTCAAATCTCCATGGAGATTGTCATCAACAACTTCTTCCTGCCAATGCTGTTTCATTAGACATAACCAGTCACCAGTGGCCCGATTACCTCCAATATGACAGCACCAACAAACTTTTTTACATCAATAACCAACTTGTTTACTTCACTCACACCAATCAGGAACCTCAGACAGCTTACCATAATGGGAACCCAATCATCACTGACACATTACTTCTATTGGCAAATATTCACTGAGAAATCTCACTAGACACATATGTCTGTCAACAACATAGACAACTTCTTGGAAATCACATTCCCATCTCACTTGAACAATATTCCAACAAAGAAGATGAATTTACATTCTACAACAAACACAACTAGTGGATCTACAAAGCATTTGACAACCCAGACAAAAACAAAGTTATCGTTTGCTGGGATTCCACAAACCCATTGGACTACAATTACATTGAAGTATATCCCGAACAAATATCTTCACTACCCACAATCCCCAAATACCAACAGAGCCTTATCCCAAGATCAAGGCCTGAATCTCACACAAGAACTCTCTCAGGGCCCCCAGAACCATGAACCCCCACCAACATTTTGGAACAACTTCCTCAAGTGGAAACATTCTTTACTCCTCAAGCGACAACTTCAGGAAATGAAACCATTACCTTGTCCACCCCTTTCATTCAATCAAGACTCACCTCTGGAATTATGACTTCAGACCCAATTGATCCAGTGCCAACAACAGATCACCCAAACCCAAAGAGAATTCAACAATCTATACCAAGAATGGCTAACATGCCATCCACTTCCTCCAAGGAACCCTGACTCAATAAACCATCCAAGTTTTCTGGAACTGAATCCACCACCAAAGACTTGATCTGAAAAGTTAAACTCCATTTCTTCACTAAAACTTGCAAAAATGATATGGATAAAATTGCCTTTGCACTATCTTTCTGTAAAGAAGGAACAGTTGCCAGAACCTGGGCCAGACAAATCATTGATCAGCTCACCACTTCCCCTTCAACACTTACATGGAAGCAGTTCAAGGACCAATTTGAGAAAAAGTTCTACCCAACTAACAAAGGGGAGCTATCATGCAACAACCTGGATAGGTTAGTCCAGGGAAGAGGAACAGCTTCCAAATATGTCACTGTATTCAACTCCATTGCCAACACCATGGGTTATAATGACATAACCAACATCAAGAAATTCAAGAATGGTCTTAGGAAAGACATGAAGGATACCATCATGACAACCAGGGACACATTACCAACAACCTTACAAGAATGGCAAAACCTTGCTATAAGGTTAGATCAGAACAGGTCCAACAACAACTTCCAAAACAGTATTTGATCTGGACAAGGCAGACGATTCTTATACCCTGATGATTTACTCAAAGGGGATACTGAATCCTGCTCATGGAAATTAAACCCTCATTCTATTCACACTATAGAAGACTTCTCTCCCCTGGAAACACCCCAAAGAGAAGTATTCACATGTGCCAGGTTTACTGGAAATGGAAGATTATCAGATGAAGAATGTGACAAAAGGAAATGAGAAGGAGCTTGTTTCAGATGTGGTATCAAAGGAAATTTGGGAGAGAATGCAAGGTCAAACATTGATATGTACTGTGCCAGGCTGAAGGGGAAAACAAACCACAACCACAGCAATTGCTGGATGGTGCAAGCTGTAAGGTTCTCTAGACACCAAAGTAGAGAGGATTAGTAGTTAAGGGCAATGAGCATGATAGCACAACTCAACTAGAGCAATAAAGGGAATACAACTTGGGTAACAAACTGGTGATATGACGTGATAGGGAGTACACAATGTGACACAAAGGAGAGCACAGTAGAGACCCCAATGTAATGGGACAAAATGTGATGCAGTAGAGAACACAATGCAGTGCAATGCAATGGAGAACACAACACAATAGAGAATGCAACACAGTGCAATGCAATGGAGAACACAATGCAATGATAGATGTGACTTACAGGGAACATGCACTTTTCTTGATAAGAAGACACATGGAGGGAAGATCTAAATGTGCCTTTTGATTATGGACTCAGATGGGGAGGAGAAGTTGAATCATGGGCAGGGGAAATCTGCTCTTTTTGGAGGGACAATCCACTATCTAAATACAAGTCTAGCTCCAAGGCTGGAGCACAACAAAACACAACAGAAAATTTACAGTGCAGGGTTGATCATAAAGTGAAGTGGAGTCTGGGCACTATACAGATGAGTGAAATAGGAAAGGTGTCAATTGCACCAATTGCTGACTTCATGACTCATGATTCCATGGACCACATCTCAGCCTGTACAGCTCATCAATCCTGTTCCTCATCAGCCAACCCCAGTCCTACAGTCCGATGCCTAAAAAATGTGCGATTGATGCAGCTATGGCCAATTGTCGCATGCAGCACATCTATCTGTGTGGCATGTTTATCTGTGTGGTGCATTTATCTGTGCAGCATGTTTATATCACTGTGCTTGCCTGGCTGATTGTTGTGTGCTGCGCATTTGTATTGCTGTGTTCACCTGATGTCACTGATAATCATTTTCTGGATTTATGTACGTGTGATGCTCATCAACATGACCAAAACTACAAGCCTGCTTATGCAATAAGGGGAACTCAAGTATGCGATGAAGGAGAAGACCCCATGATAACCATTTCAGATGGCCTCATGAAATTATCTGACAAAGATAAGGTGGAAATGCAAGATCTCTTCAAGATCACTCAGAATTTTTAAAGACTCCTAAATCAGTGACAGACAAAGGAGTAAATGATTACAAATTGGACATTGTGAGCAGGAACTCAAATTTGGACAATGAACTGTATATATTGTTCTCAAAATACAACGGTTCTCCATCCATTCACATTCCTGTTGAAATCTCCATAAAAAATCAGAAAGTTGCCACCAAAGCCTTAATTGATAGCAGTGCAACCAGAATCTTAATCCATCAAGATTTTGTACAACTCCAGCATCTACCAACAAAAAAACTCAAACATCACATACCCATAAAGAATATTGACAGAACAAAGAACATCGGCAGAGATATCACACATACCTGTCATATCACCCTTGAAATCAAGAAAGCAAACATAAAACCCCATATAGAAACAAATCAATTCTATATCACCAATTTAGGAAAAGAAAACATAATTTTAGGCACCAATTGGTTATGACAACACAACCCCAATATAGATTGGACCAGAGATATGATATCCTTCTCACATTGTCCATCAGAATGCTGACAAAATTCTATTTCTACCACCCTGCCATTTTCCAAAGAAGAAGACCAAATCCAAGAAGAAGACCAATGGACAATTGACAGACTAGATCTTTTCCACACCACCCTATCCACACAAATAGCCATGAATAATCAGTGTGATGGAAAAGGAATGGATCTCATCCCAATTCATTATCATGATCTGGGGACAGTCTTCAATGAAGAAGCTTCTACCCAATTATGTGAACGATGACCATGGGATCATGCCATAGATCTAAAACCAGGAATGGAACCATATGCTGGAAAAGCTTATCCCATCAACAATAAACAATGAGAAGCCCTTCACATGTTTATCTCCAAAAATAGCAAAAAAGGGTACATCTGTCCATCAAACTCTCCATGGGCAGCTCCATTTTTCTTTGTTGGGAAAAAGGATGGAAAATTACGTCCCTGTCAGGACTATCAAAGATTAAATGAAAGAACTATCACCAACAAATATCCCCTACCACTTATTCCTGAACTCATCGACAAACTCAAAGGCACCACCATATTTACCAAACTTGATCTCAGATAGGGATATAATAATGTATGCATCAAAGACAGAGATGAACACCCTCTTTGATGACCTTATCACCACTGGTCATGTCATTATCTACATGGATGACATTCTCATCTTCACAAACAATCTATCGGAACATTGGAAACTAGTCTGCCAAGTCCTCCAACATCTTATCAATGAAGACTTATTTTTGAAACCAGAAAAATGCTTCTTTGAGAAAGAATCAATTGAATACCTCAGTATGATTATCTCCCATGATCAAGTTCACATGGACCCCACAAAGTTATCGGTAATTACCGAATGGCCCATCCCAAAAAAGGTTAAAGATGTCAGGATCGTCAAGCCTATGGCAGACATCCATAGTGTGAGACCACTGACTCCCAACGTATCCCTGCTCTCCTTTGGAGAGGCTTACCAGGAGCTGCCCTGGATCTAGTCAAAGGGATGAGGGAACTCAGACTGAGAAGAGGGGATTGAACCAGCTGTAACAAGCTGGGGTCTATTCGTCTAGCTACCTATCTACTTATAGTACTAGAACATGTGCACGGACCAGGCGCAGTACTTAAGGGCAGGTCTACAGTAACTAGAAGCACAGCAAGTGTGTGAGTACTGCTGACAGATGTGCAGCATCTGTGGGAACAACCCCAAGAAGACCAAAATGACAGTAAGTAAGATATCTAACAAGATAAGATGTAAAAGATAAGATGAAGATATTATCTTATCAGATGATCTAAAGAGAAACAATAAAGAAAAGAAATAATAATGGTAGGGAATAGAGTCAGTGATAGGAGTCTGACAAAAGATGTACAATCATTTTTAGGGTTTGGAAACTTCTATCAACACTCTATCAAAGACTTCACCAAAATGACCAAACCCTTTACTGAACTAACACACAAAGATCAACCATGAGATTGGACAGATCTCTGACAAGTGGCATTTGAATAATTAAAAATGGCATTTACCACCACCCCCATTCTATTAATACCAGATTTTGATGCTCCTTTCAAACTCAGAACCGATGCCTCAGATTTTGACTATGGAGCAATATTGTCTCAACAAGGTTCTGACTCCCACTGGCACCCAGTCACATACCTCTCCAAACAAATGACACCACTGGAACATAATTATGTCATTTACAACAAAGAACTTCTCACCATCATTCATGCCCTGGAAACTTGGCACCACTACCTCAAGGGCAGCCCTCACCCCATCAATATTTGGTCTGATCACAAGAATCTTGAATACTTTTCCACAGCAAAACAGCTTAACTGGTGACAAGCTTGCTGGGGCTTGTTCCTCTCTCGTTTTAACTTTCCGATTTCCCACCATCCCAGAGCTCTCAATAAAACTGATCATCTGACCAGGAGGCCAGACCATGAGGAGGGGGTAATTTCAGACAATTCTGACATCATGGTGCTAGATCCAAAAGTATTTCAAATAAACACGATGGGAAGACACCTGACACCCACTCAGTCAAAAAATATCAGACAACAGATTATTGAACAACTCAAGACTGACACACTTTCCAAAGAAACATTCCAGAAAATAAAGAACCTAGGACCTCGGAAATTAACACAAGGCATCCAAGAATGGAATTACGAAGATGAACTCCTTCTCTTCTGCAGAAAGATCTGTATCCCAGACAACAAAGAACTTTGAAAAGAAGTTGTACATATTCACCATGACTCAACCCCCGCTGGGCACCTGGGAAGATGGAAAATGTACAAACTAATTCAAAGAGACTACTGGTGGCCAGGAATGTCCTTATTCATCAAAGCATATGTAGAAGGATGTGCCATGTGTCAATCTACCAAGAATATCACACATCCCATCAAAGCTCCACTCATTCCCACAGAAACCCCCCTTGAACCTTGGCAACATATCACCACTGATTTCATAACTGACCTTCCAGAAGCAAATGGATACAACTCAATCAATGTCATTGTTGACAAATTCTCGAAAGCTATCATTATCACACCATGCAAGAAGACCATCACCACCTCAGAAACTGCACAACTATTCTTAGACCATGCATGGAAATGCTTTGGCCTTCCAGATAAAATCATCTCTGACCAAGGACCCCAATTTGCTTCTAAAGTTACTCAAGAAATCTGGAAAGCACTAGGAATTACTTCAGCAATGTCCACCACCTATCACCCACAATTGGACAGAGAAACTGAACATGTTAACCAAGAAATAGAACAATATCTCTGAGCAATTGGAGATCAATCACTGACAAATTGGCTTGACTTACTTCCCTTTGTGGAATTTTCACATAATAACCATGTTCACTCCACTACTCAGAAATCACCATTCGAAATCCTTATGGGATACAAACCTAGATTCACTATCAAACCAATCACCACCTACACCCCAGAAGCATTAAATCAACTCCAACATATACAAAACATTAGAGAAGAAGTAATAGCAAGTCAAAAACTTACCAATCACATCACAAAAAACTCCCACAACAAACATGAAACTACCTTCATTACATACAAGGAAGGAGACCAAGTTTGGTTAGATGGAAAGAACATCAAACTCCAATACCTGAAAATGAAACTAGCCCCAAAATGGTTTGGACCATTTCCTATCAAAGAAGCCCTCAGACCTGTCAATTATTGGCTCAAACTACTGCCAAAATGGAAGATCCATCCCATGTTTCATGTCACACTTCTCACACCATTCAAGGAAACATCTGAACATGGACCTAACTACATGAAACCACCCCCAGAGATAATCAAAGGTGAAATGGAGTTTGAAGTGGAAACAATCCTCGGCTCCAGGATACAGAACAATGGATGACTCCAATATCATGTCAAATGGAAGGGATACCCAGAATCAGACAACACATGGGAACCACAGGGTAATCTGAGGAATGCACAACAGGAAATAGACAACTTCCACAAACGAAGACCAAGTGCACCTAGACCACTACATAGCCTGGGAATAGACCTATTCACATTTTGAGATCACCTGACCTCCCCCCTCAACCATACTTAAGGAAGTTGCTCTGCATCCTAACTACCCATCATCCAACAATGCACTCCCTCCCTCCCTCCTCAGTGCCCTCATCCCACCTATCTTCTTTCTCCCTCCTCACTTCCCCCCACTTCTGTGCCTCCCCCCTCCCCTTCACAGAGGAGGACACCTCTGCCGCCACCATCCTGGTGGCCCTTGCCCTCTCTGATGGGCCCTCCCTGCCTCCACCCCCACCCAGCCCCCTCTCCCTGGCCATGGGACTCCCTGCCCCACAACCCATCCCCTGGGGACCTCCCCCTCACCCCTACTGCCCCTCCACCCCCTATCCCCCTCAGGCAACCTCCTTGCCCTACAAGCTAGAGTTATCTCTGGTTCTGCCCCCCTCTCCTTGCCACCTCCCACTCAGCCCACTGCCAGTGCCCTCTTTGGAGGAGCACATCACTGATGCCCTGGCCTCCCTCCTGGGTCTCATCACTGCCCCCACCTCCCCAGTGGCATCTTGGGGAAACCCATCCATGGGATGGTGGCCCACCTCCCACCACCACCTTGAGGCATGGTCCTCAGCCTCCTCCACCCCCACCCCAGCCCCTCCAAGAGGGGCATGCTTCAAATGTGGCCAGCATGGCCACCACCAGGTGCAATGCCCCAACCCCCATCACCACTGCACCCCCTATGCCCACCCCCCCATCACACATGCCTGCCCCACACACCACACCACCCCTGACCCCATCAACCACTCTGACCCCACATACTATGTGTGGTGCACCAAGAGCCAGTTCCTCCAGGAGTGCCACCTCCCAGCCCAAGAAGAGCTGGCCCAGGCCAGAGAAGAGGCCTACTACTGGGCCCATAGGACCACTGGCTTCCCCTGCTAAGAGCAGCCTATTGGTCAGTCTTAGGGAAGATCTGTAATGATACCCCTGGTAACAAGGGAATGAATATGTGCTTGATAAGTGTAATAGATGTTCCTAGTGATGATGAAGATTGGGATTAATGAGATAGTGATGAGGATAATTCCACTGATAACTATATGAGGATCCAGAGTGATGAGTGTAGGATGTCTTTTAGCAATGCTTAGTGTAGCTTAGAGATCTTAGACTTAGTTCTTAGAGAGTGAGGTGAGTTTGTAGTGAGTTTAGATCAAGCGCAGTGTAGGAGAATCCCTAGATTGCAAAGTTGACAAGACTGGGGTTTAAGACTGCCAGTCTTTCAACTACTTATACAAAACCAGGGTCCTAAGTATAGTAAGGTTGCACAGTAATGCACAGTGAGTTGTGTCCATTGTGTAAGTAGTGTGGCTCAGCCACAAGCATGAAGTAAACATGAGATAAACAATAATGAGAAAAGAGAGTCCTTGCTAATTGTATAATAATAGTCCTTAGCAAGTAAATGTTATAATAAATAAATAAAGATAAAAGGAAAAAGATAAGTCTAGTATAGTACTTGGAGCTAAGCTCACACTTAAGTATGTAAATGCTTAAGTACTATAAAAGAGAAAGGAGAAATGAGTCCTTACTAGGTAAAGTGGAGCTAAGCTCACACTTGTAGTAATAATACTACACTTTACTTAGTAAGTAAAATAAGAGAAAAGAAAGAAAAAAGAAAAAAGAAAACCATTATGAGGTGCCAAAGCAAGTGCCTCATAACATCCCCCACCTCACCCCTCACCACCCCTGGTTCTTCAATGGGGGAATGCTGAATGGGTTCATCCCCACATGGGTCACCCTCCCATACCCTGACTATGAGGAGTAAGCGGAGGGCAGGGGATGATGGGTTGGGGGACCCCACCAAGCGTCACAGGCAACACATTGCATAAAGAGGGGGTGATGTTATGAGGTAATTGCTTTGGCACCTTGTAACACATTTTCTTTTTTTCTTCTTTCTTTTCTTTCATCTTACTTACTAATAAAGTGTAGTACTATTACTACAAGTGTGAGCTTAGCTTAGTAAGGACTCATTTCTCTTTTCTCTTTTATAGTACTTAAGTACTAGTGTAAAACCTGTTGTGTTGCAACATTGAGTTATAAAGCATCATCTGTGAAAGTATACATACCTTGTTGCAACAGAAAATGAAAGGACACATTACTCTATCTGTCTACAGATCAAGTCCAATTTAAAGACCAATCTCAACCTACAGACCAATTCCAATTGCCTCTCCAGCTATAAAGTAAAGACCTATTGCATTGCAACATTAACTAAAGTAGACATAGTTAAATATTCCTCACCAATGTCCATATCCTATCCTTGCCCTGTCCCCATCCCTAGTGTAAAAACCTGTTGCATTGCAACATAAGACATCATCTGTGAAAGTATACACAGCTCATTGCAACAGAAAATAAAAGGAAATAGTACTCTATCTATCCACAGATCAAGTCCAATTTACAGACCAATAGACTAATTCCAATTGCCTCTCCAGCTATGCAGTAGAGATCTATCCTATTGTATTGCAACATTCCTCACCAATATCCCTGTCCTATCCCTGTCCATGTCCTGTCCCTATCCCCATCCATAGTGTAAAAACCTGTTGCACTGCAACATCAAATCATAAGACATCATCATGAAAGTATACATAAGTTTTTGCAACAGATAATAAAAGGAAATAGTACTCTATCTATCTACAGACCAAGTCAAATCTACAGACTAATTCCAACCCACAGATTAATTGTAATTGGCTCTCCAGCTATAAAGTAAAGACCTTTGCAACATTAAGTAAAGCAGACATAGTTAAATGAGTTGCAACATTCCTCACCAATGTCCCTGTCCCCATCCCCAGTGTACAAACTCATTGCATTGCAACATGGAATAATGGGACATCATCTGTGGAAGTATACATAAGTTGTTGCAACAGAAAATAAAAGGAAATAGTACTCTATCTATCTACAGATCAAGTCCAATTTCCAGACCAACCCTAACTTACAGACCAATTCCAATTATCTCTCCAGCTGTAAAGTATAGACCTGCTGTGTTGCAACATTGACTAAATAAGGTACAATCAAATATTTATCTGTGTCATTATACATAAGCTGCAACAGACCTTGTCAATGTCCCTGTCCTGTCCCCATCCCTATTGATCACTGGCTATCAGCCATGAAAACACATACCCATAGCAATGATGGCATGCAGTAGTATTGTAGGTTACAAATAGATAGATGGACAGAAAAAAAACACCTCTTAAACTGTGAAAGCACAAAGCAAAACAGAAATATCAGCTGTATGGTTACTATTGTAGACTGGAAACCCAATAGACCCATACCCATACCCAGGCATACCCATTGGCAAAGCCTGTGCAGGTGCACTGTACTGACAATGATCAGTACTCATACATGTCCCTGTTCATCAGCCCAGGAACACTGGACCTGTGTGTAAGGAAAGTAAAAGAGAAAATACTGCCAAAGCATTTAAGTGTAGATGGATAAAAATAGAAGAAAGACCAACATGATTGTAGAGCCAAAGTACCCAGCCTACTTGCAGGCACAATGATACTCATGAATACAGTAGCATGATTCAATACAGAAAAAACATAGCCTGAATATTCTGCCCAACATGTTATTGTTTAGAAAGATGGTATCAATAGAACCCACCAAGAGGTTTGCAAAATGTCAAGATAGAACAAACACTTGTTGCATTGCAATATCAACCAATAAGACATGACTACAGTTGTATATATATATATTGTAACAGACAATAAAAGGAAAGAATGATATGTAAACAGAAGTGGATGAGCTGTTGACACAGCAGTGATGCAGGTGCACACTGTGGTGCTGCCATGTACGCATGGGAATTTTGTGCCACACTGCCATGCATGTGCATGTGCTGAGCTGCCGTGCACGGCATGCCACACCAGGGGACAACTTTTTTGTAGTGGCGCTTCAGACACAAAAAAAACCACATGTTCCCATTCCTTGTCACATTATATTATAGATTTACATACTTAAGTGTGAGCTTAGCTCCAAGTACTATATTAAGACTTATCTTTTTCTCTTTTATCTTTATTTATTTATTATAACATTAACTTGCTAAGGACTATTATTATACAATTAGCAAGGACTCCTCTATCTCATCTTTATTTACACCTTGTTCATTTTGCACTCATGGCTAAGCCACTTATATCACATGGACATGTACTTACTGCACATTACTGCACATTACTGCACAACTTTACTATAGTTAGATCTCCAATTTTGTATAAATAGTTGACAGACTGGCAGTCTTAAACCCCAGTCTTGTCAACTTCACAATCTAGGGATTCTCCTATACTGTGCTTAATCTAAGCTAGCCCTTCATCTCACTTCACTCCTAAGAACTAAGTCTAAGAACTCTAAGTCACTATACACATCACTCAGACTTCCTACACTCGTCACTCTGGATCCCCGATTAGTCATTGGTGGTATCATCCTCATCACTATCTTGTTGATCCCTCTCTTCATTGTCATAAGGAACAGTTATTATGTTTATCAAATGTGTATCAATCACCTTGTTACCAGGGGTATTATTGTATCTGATCTTCCCTAAGACTAACCAATAGGCCACTCTTAGCACTTACTTCAATTGGATTCTCAATTGTCCCCTCAATACTGACAATCCTCCAGATAGCAGTGGTGATGTGGAAGATGACAACAATGACATTGAAGAGAACAATGTGTCAGACTGTATTTATTTTACTATTTCTTTTACTCTTATTGTATAAGATCTACTAGAGATATCTTATCTCATCTTATCAGATCAATAGTAGATCTTATAACAATTATCTATGACACATATCCATTTAGTCATCAGACTGCTTACTGTACTATTATGACTACATTTCCCACAGATGCTTATTGATGCTATGCAATGCTGTGCATTGCTTACTGATACTTCTCACAGATGCTGTGCATCTTATTTACATATGCCTGCCCTACAGTGACAGTACATGGTCTGTGCACCAGTGCTTTTAGTATATATAGGGCATTCCTGTTGTACATAGTTCTTTAGCTTTATCCATCTGAGATATCCACTATATAGCATGACTCATCTTGGAAGTATTGTCTCCATCCTTTCACCAATCCTCCTCTTGCAGTTGTGACCTCACTGTCTTAGTGTGCACCTCACACAATGCCCTTACCACAAGCTCTGGCCCTGCAGCCTCTCATGTCATTGCAAAGAAGCCAGGTTTCCCATGCTATGACCTTGCTACCATCACAACTGACTTCCATGCCATCAACTTTCTTCCTCTGCTCATGACTTTCATCTGCCAAGCATATCCTCCTCCAAAAACCCCAGATCCCCCCAACAACATCAACCACTTTGATCTCTACAAAATTCTCTCTATCTGACTTCCCAATTTGGCTGCAGTCAACTATGTTGGACATCTGTGTTGAAAGATGGGCAATATCATAAGTGGTCAACAGATTGTTCTTGAGACAGAGATAGCATGACTAGAGGGGTAGATGAGGCCTGAGAGATAGATGAGGCCTGTAGAATAAGAGAAGATGTGTACCAGATGGTAGAGGGCACACAGAAGAAAGAGAGAGCTGCATAGAGCAGGTATGTCAGAAGAGAGCTCAGAGAGTAGAAGAGATACTCACCTCAGCACATGCAGAAGTGCTGATGTGAGACAAAGACAAGGTCAAGAAGATATAGTAAGAGCATGATAGAGTTTCAGAGGAGCTCAAACCTGTATGTGCAGGTTCAGGCAGGCAAGGACAAAGATGTTGTATAGGACAAGCAACAAGTAGAGAAACCCAATGGGGGATAGCAGAGCAGATAACATCTGCAGCAGAGTAAGTGGTCACAAACACAGTAGGTGGAGTAATGTGGTTCAAGAATGCTGCAGGATAGAGTAAGAATATGGGACTATGAGTAATGGATGATACTCACTCAGACTGGAGGTAGAATGTCTGAGTGGTAGTGTAGTAGAGTGCCCATATATATAGTGTTTGTGAAATATAGTTAGAGCAGAGAGTAAGTATGTGGAATACAAGCATGCCCATAAGTGGAGGGATGCACATCACCCTGGTGTATGAAGTGGGGCAGGTTGTGTGGTGTCCAAGGAGGTTGAGATGTGTAATGTGTAGGTAAGTAGTATGTGTAACAACTGGAAGTGAATAGCCAAATGAAAGTAGAACCATATGCATACAGATATTCAACAAAACCATAAAGAGAAAAGAAATACCAATAAGATGAGATAGAGATAAGTAGTATACTTAATAAGTAAACAGTGTGATCAGCATCATAAGGTAATAATAATAAAACCAGCAATCTGGGTTGTATTCATGCTATTCCCCTTGTCAAAGGCAGTGCTGGGAGACAAGACATAAATGCACATTTTGACACTATCCTGGTTCACACAGGGGATTCACAGGGAACAGATAATGAGGCAACTCATGGCACTTTTCTCCAAGGTATGTCAATGCACTTGCACATGCTTTTTGCCATCTCATTCATTTGATACAGGACTTCAGGTTGCTTGAGTCTGAGCTTTCTTCACCCTCCCACTTCATCTTTAGGCACCATTGCTTCCCACATGGCTTGCTTACATTGAATGGTTCACCCCATTCCACAACCCAGATCCCAACTCAAAACTTTACTCTATCTCACACTTTACATGAAACCAGTGTCCCATTGCAGGTATCATTTCTGTTCAGGATATTGTCTGTAGCTGTCATCTCACTCCCAAGTATGGGTATGGCACATGCTATCCTCCTGGCACATGGACCTCAGGTTCTGTTCTTGAGGAGTGCAAATTTTTTACTCTTAAGAAATACATTCATTTATGGACTTTTCATCATTATAATGCACATCTGTTTAAGTAAATATACATTTAATTCCTTCCATGACCTTGAGTAGCACATTACAGGTCAGATATGATGATACAATGTCGAACAAGTTACATCCTGCACCTCAGAAGTTTGTTGCAGCACTGCTACTTAGATAGGTATAGTATAGTGACTTCATATAGGCTCCAATCTCCTATCAGACCTATCTATTCAAGAATGGGAGCATGGTTGTTAGTTAAATTTTCCACATGGTTTTTCTTGCTTACCCAACTCTGCTCCAATCTGCACATGGCAGTGTGAGGTGCATGCTAGGCAGCGAGGTCACAACTGAAGGGAAGGGGATTGATGAGGGGAGTAGACAATACACCTTAGAGAAGAGTCATGCTGTATAGCAGATATCTCAGATGTATAAAGCTAAAGAGCTATCTACTACATGAGAGTCTTTATATACTACAGGGATCGGCACACAGACCATGTGCTGTCACTGTAGGGCAGGTGTATGTAAATGAGATGCGCAGCATCTGTGAGAAGTATCAGTAAGCAATGCACAGCATTGCACTGCATCAGTAAGTGTCTGTGGGAATTGTAGTCATATCTGTATAGTAAGTGGCCCGATGACTAAATAGGCATGAGTCATAGATAATTGCGATAAGATCTACTGATGATCTGATATGATGAGATAAGATATCTCTAGTAGATCTTGAGTGATAAGAGTAAAAGAAATTGTAAAATGAAGAGAAAAATAAGTACATTCTGACAAATACCCCCCTTCTTAGGGCGAGATGACTCGACGAGCAAAGGAAACTCCAGTAGACCTGAAACCTTTATCCCTGCGTTGTGTATCATCTAGGGAATTGACTTCTTCGACTTTGGCCAAGGATATGTGTTCCAAGATCAATTGAGCTACTTGATCTTTGATTTTGACTATAAAGTCATTATCATTGAGATTGACCAATAGAATCTTTACAGGGCCATGATAATCTGAGTCGATTACTCCTGCTCCAATGTGGATAGAGTTTTTGACAGCCAAACCACTGCAAGGAGCAATATGTCCATAGCAGTTGTCTGGTATAGCCAAGGAGATTTGAGTATTGACCAGTTTTTGACCATGTGCGGGAATGACGATTTCTTCCACACTGTAAAGATCTAAGCCAGCAGCATGTTCTGATCCTCAAGTAGGTAGTGTGGCCAAGTCAGAAAGTCGTTTGACAGGAATAGAGCAATGTCGAATTGATCGAATAGCTGTGGGATGAATGATGTGGAATTCTTTAACCAGTTTTGGTACATCTTTGATCATTATACATGCTGGTTCCCAGGAATTTTCATCTTCTGGGTAGTTTTTCCACTTGATAAGATATTGAATATTCCCACAATATTTTCGGCTATTTAGGATCTTTTCAACTTCATACTGCTCGACATTGTCTTTGATGATAGGTGGTGGAGTTTTTACTATCTGCTCTGGAATCTCATTTGGAGAGTATGGTAGTAATTTGATGACATGGAAGACTGGGTGAATCTTCATAGACTTGGGAAGTGCTAATTCATATGCATTATTTGAGAGCACTTTGGTAATTGAATATGGTTTAAGTCTTTTGTGATCCAACTTCCGAGTTGGTCGTCCTGTCTGGATATTGGATGCGTCTAACCAGACTTTATCTCCGATTTGATATTTGGGAGTTTTTCCTTTATGTGCATCATAGTATTTTTTCATATCATCAGCCACTTTCCTCAGCGCTGATTCAGCATCTTCTCTCATTCTCTTCAACCCTTCAATAAAGTTTTCTACCGAATTGATAGAGGACGTCTTGCCCAGTTCAAATCCCATCCTTGGATTCTGTCCAGAGTTCAACATGAAAGGAGAGTATTTTGTAGAGGCATTAACCCTGTTATTGTAACAGAATTCTGCCATAGGCAACCAATTCATCCAATCTGATTGATGATGATCAACAAAGATATGGAGGTATTGCTCAATTTCTTGATTAATCCTCTCTGTTTGTCCATCTGTTTGTGGATGATATGCTGTAGATAAGGCTGTTTTAATGCCTAGTAAGCTGTTCAACTCCTTCATCATTTTGGAAGCAAATTGGGGACCATGATCAGATAAAATCTTTTTGGGTAGCCCATGGTGTTTCCAAATGTTGTCTCTGAACAATCATGCCACTCCTTCAGCAGTAACGTCAGATGTTGTTGCCATAGTGTGAATCATTTTTGAAAAACGATCAACAACCACTAAGATGGAATCATATCCCTGGCTATCTGGCAATTGTGTGATGAGATCTGTAGAGATGATTTGCCAGGGATGAGATGGTATTTTGTTTGGAGTCAATTCTCCTTGTGGTTTTTGAGTGATTGTTTTTGTTCTCTGGCATATGTCACAACTTTTGACATATTTCCCAACGTATGCTGCCATTCCTTTCCACCAAAATGTCCTTGACACTATCTCCAGTGTCCTCCATTGTCCTGGATGTCCTGCTATGGGAGTATCATGGCATTGTTTAACGACATCTGCTCTGCAACTGTCTGGGACTAGGATTTTGTTTTTGTATGTGAGCAATCCTTTTTTATTTTGTCCCCATCCCGCTATAGTCGCTGTTTTGCATTCGTCTGCCGATAATTCTACCCACATCTTGACGTCTCCATCTTTCTCCTGTTCCTCTGCTATCTTTTGAAGGAGTGGAATATTGTTTGTCAATACTGCTTGTATGTGGTTTGGTTTGATAATAAATTCGGGTTTAAGCAGTATGACATTCTCGTTGTCATGTTCCACCCCCTCTTTATGATCTGCTTGTCTCGAGAGGAGATCTGGTTT
>QLPN01004229.1:0-14573 GCA_003314395.1 Albatrellus ellisii | reverse complement strand
AGGAAGAGAATGCAGCCAATGGGGCAAGAGTAGGGCTGCTGACTGTACCATATATGGCTACAGCTGTATACATTATGGTACATGTATGTGCTAAGAGTGGCCTATTGGATGGTCTTAGGGAAGATCTATGATAGTACCCCTGGTAACAATGTGGTGGATATGTGCTTGATATGCATAATAGATGTTCTTAATGATGATGAAGATTGGGGTCAACAAGATAGTGATGAGGATAATTCTGCCAATGACTATACAAGGATCCAGGGTGACAAGTATAGGATATCTTAGTGAGACTTTGTAGAATGACTTAGAGATCTTAGACTTAGTTCTCAGATGAAGTGAGTTGAGTAGTGAGTTTAGATCAAGTGCAGTTTAGGATGATCCCTAGATTGCGAAGTTGACAAGACTGGGGTTTAAGACTGCCAGTCTGTCAACTATTTATACAAAACTGGAGATCTAACTATAGGAAAGTTGTGCAGTAATGTGCAGTAAGTACATGTCCATGTGATATAAGTGGCTCAGCCACAAGTGCAAAATGAACAAGAGATAAACAAAGGTAAATAAGAATGAGAAAGGGGAGTCCTTGCTAATTGTATAATGATAGTCCTTAGCAAGTAAATGTTATAATAATAAATAAAGATAATGAGAAAAAGGATAAGTCTAATATAGTACTTGGAGCTAAGCTCACACTTAAGTATGTAAATACTTAAGTACTATAAAAGAGAATGGAAAAGAGAGTCCTTACTAAGTAAAGTGGAGCTAAGCTCACACTTGTAGTAATAATACTATGCTTTACTAGTAAGAAAGATAAAGAATAGAAAGAAAAGAAAAAGAAAATTTGTAACGAGGTGCCAAAGCAAGTGCCTTGTAACAGTATGGCTACTTTCTGTACTGTCACCCATACCATATGCCTCCATTTCAAAGCCTCTGACAGTATGGTATGGGGTACAAGATGGCTGTAATATCCAGGTATGGCCATATACATTATGGTACATGTATGCTCCCTTGCCCTTTTCTTTTCTTGCTTTGCTGTTGGGTTTGATCTTCATGTGCATCAGGCTTCTTTGTTGGGCCCTTGATGTTTGTACAAAATGTGCAGTTTGTCTTGAAGGTGCTCATCACAAAACTGAAGCATTGTATTCCACTATTTCTTTTCTGGCATATGAGATTTGGGTGCAAAATTGATTAGATTGAATAATATATTCACAACACAAGTATCTACTATTCATTGCCTATAAGATCATCAATTGCACATCGTGTAACAAGTAAATGTTGCTTGACAAGCATCAATGTCCAGATGGTATCTGGATGAAGGCTAGCCTGGTGCAATGAGATTGTATCATGCCCACCAGAGAAGATTCTTTCAACTGCAACAGCAGAACCTGCAGTTACAAAGTGAGTAATCAGCAAAAATGCATGTTGATGAAATTCTCACCTGGAATTGCCAGGAGATCACAAGTGAAGACAAAAAAGTCTGGAAATTAAGAACGACATCCAACCCACCATATAATGGGGTCACAGGTATTGAAATATTCATGGGGGTGTGAGCGCAGGCTTGGGCAGGCTAAGAGAACTGAGGTGATGGTGATAGTATTGAGCAGCATAGAAGTGGCGGACAATAGGTCTGCAGCAGAGGTAGGAGGCATGAGTGCAGTAGGCACCATGACATGGTAGTAGGAGATGTCAGACAGTGTGAAGGACGTCTAAGGAGTGTGTACTAACCTGCAGCAGAGGTAGGAGGCATGAGTGCAGTAGGCACCATGACGCGGTAGTAGGAGATGCTGCAGGTGAGGTAAGAAAGAGTTATAAGACGTGGGTAAGGGGGTACTCACTCAGACAGTGTGAAGGACGTCTGAGGAGTGTGTATGGTAGAGTCTGTCTTATGTAGTGTTAGATAGGTAGGGTTGGAGTGGAGATGGTAAAGTAGAGAACAACGACTACCTAAGTGGGAGGGATGCACGTCATCCCAGAAATGTAAGTGGAGTGGGAGTTGCTCGGTCTTGTAAGAAGTCTGAGGAGTGTAATGTGGTCATGTATGTGGAGCGTAGCCGAGGGAATAGGTAGTGTGATGACACGTACGAGAGATGAAGCGTAATAAGCTATAAGCTAACAGGGGGAACATAAAATACTCCTCAAGCTGATCCCTTTGTGCACTGGGTTGTTTCTTGTATCAAGCTGTAAAGTTGACCTTCTGTGGTGACTCATTACCATGATGAGAATGTGAAGTTGTATTAGAGGGGCCTGCAATATGGGGATGATCATGAACAGGTGGGGCAACATGTTTTCCTGCATATGTTTCATGGAAGTAGGTGTGAAGTGAGGCTTTCACAGACTCCAGATATTCGGCAAGGATGTCATCATCAGCATAGTCAATTTTTATTCCTTTGTACAAGATGTGAGGATCAAGCACTGAGTATAGGACCTAAATTCAGCCTTGCAGAAACAGAAAGCAACAGAAACTTCTGTGCATGCAGGCTATGGCAAGCAAGGAGAACTATCACGATTGTGGTAAGGTGATGCAGCAATGCCCCAAAGGGCAGTAAGGCAGATAACATCTGCAGCATAGTGAGTGAGGGCAAGTGCAGTAGGGCATTGCCAAGTGAAGTGGAGACTGCTGCAGAGTCTGTGAGTAAGAGAGGATGGGGATTGTATGGAGTACTTACTCAGACAGAGTGTAAGACATCTGAGTAGTTGTGGTATGAATGTCCATCTTATATAGTATGAAGTAGACAGAGTTGGGGTGGGGTTGATAAGTGAAATACAACAACTGCCTAAGTAAGGAGGACGTGTGTTGTCCTGGAGTGAAGAGTGGGGTGTGAGTGCCCTCAGAGATATGGGAAGTCCAAGGGACAGGAGTGTGTGATCGTAGGTAAACGTATGTGTGTTACTATGTAAGTAATACGTGTGGGGATGGGAGGTGAAGCCAAAGGAAAAGGTATATGTGCATACATACTAGATCTCAACAACTTCATGTACATGCAGCCCATGTATATAGTGGTGACTCATCAAACTTGTAGTAGTAGTTGCTCAACTTGCAGTGGGCATCTGTCAGACCCAGAACAAGCTCACATGAAGTTGTTGGTGGAATTCTAATGAGAATATCTGTGATCTGTTCCTAAAGCCCTCAAAAGATAGCATGCGTGCTTGATAGTGTGGGATGATGTGTAGCTGACATCTGGGTAGCTGCTGAATGAAATGATTTGAGCCAACCAGTGACAAGGGTAATCCCTTCCCAGTCATCCTCAGAGAGCTCATAGTCATGCAGTTCACGATTATGTGCTACGTAAGTGTCAATGATGTTTGTGCAGATTATGGCAGACAACAGCTATGAATGTCAGAGAGCAAAAGTCCTCCCAGCATGGGAGGTAATTGAGTAGCATTCTGCAGCAGTTAAGTGAGAGGTGTGGACAGCAGGAGATTGCCACGACATGTAAGGAGTAGCTGCAGGAAGTGATAAGAATAAGAGTAAGGTGCAGAGGAAAGTTGGTACTCACTCAGTGTCTGAAGGACGACAACTGAGGAAATGTAAGGTAGGGAGTGCATCTTATATAGTGGTGGTAGGTAAGGTTGGGGCAGAGAGGGGATCTTAAAGTATAAGGATGCCTAAATGTGTGAGGGACATGCATCATCCAGAGTGCAAGTGGAGTGGGAGTAGGGAAGAGTCCCAATAAGTTGTGGTGATGTAAGGAGTATGTCAAGAGTATGTAAAAATGTATGTACTAGTGAAGTGAAGAAGATGCCGAATGAAAAAGGTAGATGGATATACAAGGATAATTCAACAAATGACTTCATGATAATCAAGAGCACAGCCTGCACATGATAGTAAGACAAGTGACTGTTGGGGACAGATTGGAACATATGAAGCATCTGGTGAGTTGACAACCATCAAGTTCTAACATCCAGGATGAGCATCAGTGCCTGTTCAGAGGACTCACTATTCCTCAGTTTTTGATGAATAGCAACCCCCTTTAACCAAGCTTGGCATTGCTGTGGACTTGACCATATTGTACAAACAATCTTTCAAAGCTATTTAGTGAGATATATCAGGCTATTATGCTGCTTAGAGTTGAAAGTTTGTGATACCTTATCAATTGATGGTGATACCCCTGCTATTGCCTCATTGGTCTCTTTGTCCACATCTACTACAGCAGCATCATCATGTTCACAAGAAACAGGTGCTGTGACTGCATCTTGATAATTTCCACTTTGACTAGTAGCCTTCCTACTGTCTGACTTTGAGATTGCACCAATGCCCTCCAGAAGCTGTACAATATAGTCCATTCAGATCTGAGTATGTCATAATAAGATCAAACTTTTCCTTACTTTCAGTGCTGCCAGGTGACAGGTGTGGGGCATGCATCAAAGATGTGCATGCTTTGCTGAGAACTTGATCCCTGCTGCTTCACACCGAGCATCAATGCTGTCAACAAATGAGTCATTGTTTGTGGCATTATCCATGACAAAAGCAATGACCTGTCCAAGCAGACCATACATTTCTAAGGTCTGCCAAACTACTTCTGCCATGTTTTTGCCTGAGTGTTCTCCAACAAGTTCTCAGAAATCAGTAAGTAGTTCCTCTGTTAAGAAGAAACATAAGTATGACATATTTGTCACTGGCTTTGTCCGCTCACCAAGGTGTCCATCATTTGTGATATAATGTGCAACAATGGCTAGGAAAGAATATTGATTGCTGGGAGTCCAGGCATCAAGTGAGATGCTAACTTTTGATTCAAGTTCCTATCATGGATGTTGGCATTTACAAATCAGAAAGATTATATAGCTTACTGAAAACATATTTTTGATACTATCAATGGTATCTTCTCCCATCTTCATTATCCTCATTCATATTGCAGTGTGGTGGGGAATGCAAAGGGGCTTGGATGAAGGATGATGTGCATACTGGGGCATTTTACAGAATGGCTGTTTGTCTACCTCATCAAATGGTTGGTTGCATGCAATGATCCATTCTGCGATGAGCTTGTCAAATTCTTCCTGGATGAATTGATCCTACATACTTGGCAAGACCATAGCCAAACATATGATGATATTCAACTACTTACTGTTGCTCATGCTGCTTGTTGCTGTAGTGCTTCTATAATATTCAATGACATCCTTTCTAGTTTCGAAACATATTCCCCAGCTGCAGACATATTGAGTTTTGTGCATGCAGATGCAATGTCAAGCTCCTCTGCAGTTGGAGGCTCAGGACATGCTTTGAGTACTTCATACAGTCAGTACATAGCAGGAAAGTTATTTTTGAGGTGCCCAACCAACCCTAGCCAGTGCATCAGTTGTAGTCTCTCTGATTACAATAAACATACCATTAAGGCTATATTTCATAGCTTTGGTAACAGTCAGAATTTTCCTTGCTCCATGGCAACACTTGTAATGTTTGTCACCATCTGCAGTTTTGCCATCAGCAGCAGTTGATACTTGTTCATAAAAGAGATAAATGGGATTGTGTGTTGAGGATGACTAAATAGAGCAATGAAAAACAATTTGAGAGAAATATAGTATGGTTGTACCTTTTTTGGTTTCATAGATGTAGTCACATCAGGCTGAGAAGGTTGGGTGGGAGATGGTACATGCCACATCGTGTGAGAAATGACATGTGGATAAGAGTTTCTAGTACATACTTGCATTGAAAGTGCATCCTCATCTTCTACTTCTTCAATTGTGACTGATGGGTGCCAAGGTTTTTTTTGAAGTACTTGCTTTGATGGTATCTTCTACAGGAGACTTGGATCTCTTTTGTTTTGGGTATTTTTTCTGATGTCAAGACTTGTTTTTCTGCATAAGTGGGATGGTTTTGGATGGGAGTGACTCAGCTAGCTTTATGATGTGAGGTTAGAATAAGATAGTATCAAACTTACTTCTACATTGTTGACAACAGCTTCTTGCTCATCTTCTTCAGAACTGTCACCCAAGGATTCCACAAAGTTCCCATCATCCGCATCACTAGCTTCAGACACAACTGTAGGATGGCGAAGACATACACAATGCCTGTGTGAACACTTTTCAGCAGCCTCACAAGCAGTTTCAGCAATTTTGGCTTGGATAAGTTCTTGCATATGGCTAGCAGTTTTCTTTCAATGCCCTTGTCCAACTTGTTGTACTAAATATGACATGTTGTAAGCACAAAGGAAAAGGGTAATGTGGGACAAAATACCATTATCAGTAGTCTTGCTGGTTGGCTCACTGCTTCCAGGTTGACCCATGAGTACATCATCATCAGCATCATAGTACCACACATGTTCTGGTTCAGTAGGACTAGTAGAAAGTGCATTAGAAGAGTTAGGCATGACAGGCAAATTTGAAGATGAGTCATTAGTGCAAACGAAAAATGCAGCCTTCTTATGCAGTTGAGTATTTTCAAATTCCACAGCTGGTTGGCAAGCAAATTTTCATATTTGAAATGGTGCTCAAGGTAGCCCTTTGTCAAGAGTAGTAAGAGTTGCTGGCACAGGAAATGTGGTGCAATGGTGAAGGTGACAGGGACATGATCAGATGGGGAGGACAGACTGGAGCCACTGCAAGAAGTGGAGATAGGCAATGAGGGCAGCAGTTGTGCTCAGGATCATGACAGAGAAGATGATGGTGAAGCTGAAAACAGGGTCACCCATATTGAGATGACCAAAGGAGGGTGTTGAAGTGGATGGAGAAAAGACAGGTGCAGGCACTCTGAGGAAAGAGAGAAGATGTCTGCTTGTTATTCTAAGATGCTGTAGAGCTACTAATATACAGAAACCAGACATGCACAGACCATGCTTACTAATATAGTGTGGGCCATGGGTCAGGAAGGAGAGAAGAGTGATAAGAGATCAAAGAAGATCTGATAAGATCAGATAAGATTGGTCAAAAGCTAACAAGAGTATTTGAAATAATACCATGGTAGCTTGATGGCAGCACTTCATCAACACAGCAGACAGAAGTAGGGATATCCAAATCCAAGACAGGAGAGATGCAAAGTCTGACTCCTGATTTGGATCTACAATAGGCGATGTAGAGTCAAACCTATCGAGAGGTCAGTGGAGTGCTGATGTTGATCAATTGTCTTACAGTTGAACTGAAGGTTAAGCTTTCTGAGTTCAAACTGTAAACCGACTAGCATACGGCCCATATATACAGCTTGATGGCATTGCTTAGACAGTACGGCACGGGTATCTTACCGTACCGGCAACCGTACCGTCTTAGACCCACCTCACAACCCTGACAGTACGGTATGGGTTACCGTATCACAGTAGCCGTATACCGTACTTGTACGGTTACGGTCGGCAGCCCTAGGCGAGAGAGAGGATGAGGGCGCGAGAGAGGACTACAACTCGGTCTGCAGGCTGGGGTAATTGGCCAATAGCTCGATGTTCCGGTGGTTGGACGGGGTTATATATATAAAGCAGATACCTTGATATGTGCTGCCTTTGGATAGCGTCAGGGTTACTTTCAAATGCACCAACCTTCGAACTGCACAACCCGAGCGGGACCCAGATATGGCAAGCGCCGGTGACCGCATATTGTTCACGGAAACAGGGACAGCGACCTTGGAGTTGTGATAGTAACAACGTCGGACAGAAACAGATGCACTGCAGCAAGACCGGTCGCTACCAGATGTAGGGTCCCAGCACGCATCTGACACACTCAGTCCATACGCCGTGGTTCACAAACACCCTGAGGCACAACGTGATGCGGCTTGGCCACAATATTTGTGCTGGGACGGTCGATAATCCCGCAAACCAGACCACATACCAATTGTATCTCACAGTCGCTATTGCCAACCTACCCACATGGTAGTTCCGCTGCATTCTCGCAATTGATCTGGTCCCTTGTTCATCAAAAATACGCCAGACCTGTTGACATGGAGACACATGGCGCTTTTACCTCCGCAGAGTCTGCACACTATTTCCTCATTATCCCTTCCCTACTTTCTCTTCTCACCGACTGTGTCAGCACCCTATCTCATTCTTTCCATCCCCACAACTATGCAGCATGTGCTTGTCATTCCTTTTCTGTATATCCCTTCACTAGTACTGTCTTCTCGTCTCGACATCATGAAGTTCACAACAGTCATCCCCCCTGTCGCCGCCATCTTCGTAGCCTCCGTCTCGTCCATCCCCATCCGCAGGGGCGTCGACCCGAACTTGATCCCCGACCATGGCTTTAAATCTGGAGTAAACCCCACAGGTGAGTGCGTCCAAACACACTCGCTTTCGAGCCGGTAATCATGCTGATACCTCCACTACAGGGTCCGGTGACTGCGACGGCGCAGTCAAGGGTGCCAGTGGCAAGCCTATCAAGGTCCCCTGGTCGTGCCCTCCCGACCGCGCTACGTTCATCGGGGTGCGCCGCCGCTCGAGTACTACAACCGTTCACATTCCTGACACCTCATTCCCCAGGCAATGAACGCGAACATCGCTGCAGGCCACGCCGTCCACAACCCATCTGTTGCCATTACGTTCCCGACAGACAACTCCACTGCATTGCAGAGCGCGCGCATCACTGCCGCCGCCATCACCCTGCAGAATCTCCAGGGCGCCGGCGTCGGCTGTCCCATCGTTTCGACAACACTCAGCGCACAACAGGCCGCCATCAATGCACATGCCTCTCAGCAACCACCCACTCCTGCCTCAGCCCCGCCCACGGCCTCATCTGCATCGAGCAAGGCCCAAACCACAGGCAACGCCGGCGCCCTCAGTGCTGCAGAGATCGCGAAGCTCGCGCCCAACCTTAGTTTCACCTCCCGGCAAGAACCCCACTGGTGCGTTTTGCGCTCGCCTCTACTCTCGATACTTACCGCTTGGCGCAGGTACCGGCGACTGACGGTGCTGTGAACAATGCGCAGGGCCGGCCCATCAAGATCCCCTGCTCGTGCCCGCCCGGTCAGGCGGACTTTGTTCAGGTGCGCATTGACGATAACGTGCTTGTCGTCGACTGATGCGTCCGCCCCGCAGCAACTCACCAGGAACGTGCAGGCGGGCCACGCGGTGAATAACCCGTCAGTAAAGGTGAGCTTTCCGACGGATGGCTCGGTCACGTCGCAGATCACGCGTATCAACAGCGCGCTTGCGACGCTGCAGAACCTGCATGGGCCTGGCGTCGGCTGCCCTGCGGTCTCGTCGACTCTGCAGGCACAGCAGAAGGCGCAACATGCCCAGTTGTGACGCCTTAGCCGACGGACACGTTGGCTAGGTATGTTCTGCACTATGCAGCGCGGAGGAGCGAGGGGGGAGGGAGGATCGATGCGGATGCTAGAGATGGGCCTGCATACCGACTGCGTAGAAGCTGTTCTGTCTCTCCGAAGATCAACGACACCGATACCGTGCTCCCCGCTGCTAGCTTGGTCGTGTAAAGGTGGATTTCCGAGAGCAGGCATGGATGAGGTGGCCAACGACTTAGATGTTATGATTCCTAGCCAAAGCCAAGAGAGCTGTCGATGGTGACTCTGTTTGCGATCCCAGCTGCAATTTGGTGCGAGAGTGACCTAAAAGTATAGCTGCGCCGGTTTGTGGGATCAGACGCTTTTGCCGCCTACTGAGAGGCCTCTTACTGACATCACGGCATATACATGCATGCGGGGTGGTGAGGGCAGGTGCATCGTACTCGTTCGCGGACAGCCTCATGTGAACGTCGTTGCCAGGTCGCAGAATGCTATCATGTGGGTCCCGAGGAATATTGGAAACTAGCCTTCCTGTGATGTCCATCGAGTAAATATTAATAGCTTATCAATCATGTCCTCATCTTGTCCGTTGGTGACGGAGGACTCGTTTCGGATTTATGGCGCAAGCACCAACGCAGCACTTGTACGCGCTGTATTTCCGAATTACTACAGATCGTGTAGTTGAGATCTGGTAGCTCGATTGCGCCAGGAGAAATATTCCTCTACCAAAATGTGGAACGTCAAGAAAGCTCGAGCTAGCGTTATGACGTCGAGGAACAGCACATCCTCGTTACAATATTACCATTGTATTATTTGAGATGGGGTATGAGTGCATGAAGATTTACCGTGTCGCCGCGCTTGGGTCGCATGTCACCTCTTCAGAATGTGGAGACAAGTGATAAAGCTTCATCTGTAGCACCATTTCTACCTTGAGTCTCTCCAGAAATGTCACAGCATGTGCCAGAGGGGACTTGAGAATTCACAGTGAAGTAAGATAAATGCAGAACTTACACCAGCATGGGGCTCTGTGGGAGCACTAATTGTGCAGAACTTCCATGGCCATTGGGCCATGGTGTTAGGGTTTGGCACATGTCAGCAGCTAAATACCTTTCAGAAGATTATGAGAGAACTCCGAGGTGAATGACAGAGGAAGATAGCCAGATGACACTGCTACAATTCAACAAATGATGAGATATAATGAAGGAGGTTAAACTGAAGTACTACAACAAAAGGTGAGTTCTTTTACAGTACTTCAGTATTATACTCTGATGACTGATGAAATGTATAGAAGTACAGTAAGAGGGGTTGCACCCCCTATGTTACAGTGACTTCCAAAATTGGTTCAATGTTTTGCAATTTCTCATTGTTTACTGATTAACTCAGGAATCAGAAAAAATAAGACCGAAGTGTAAGTTGATGTCTGAAACTAGAACATCAGGGCTATACACTGGAAAATGAATTACATAATTTGGATCAGTATCCATGGAGATACAGACAGTTCAATCTATAATGTCATTGAATCAGTTTTGTAACTGGTTGTCAGAACTGTCAAACTTTGACAGATATGTGATTGACAGATGGTTGCTATAGAGATTGTATCTTAGCAGCCACTTCAACTGAAGTTATTTAAGCACTACCAACCCACTCAATGCTTTTCAATTCTCCCATGTGCTCTATCTCTGCTCAGAAGGAAAACATCATTGCTCTAGCCAGCAATGGTCAATCCACTCATAAAATTGCTTCCTCTCTGGGTGTTAGCCAGCCTACAGTTGCCAGGGTCCTCCAAAACCTCCTTCCCAACCATCAGTCACCTCATTCTGGTTGTCCTTCCAAGCTCTCTGCCACCTCTGAACACACTATCATTACACAAATCACTACACAAATCACCACAGGAAAGGTTGCCAATGCTGTCCAGGCCATGAAGCACATCAATTCCATCATCCCCAACCCTGTCTCCTCACAAACTGTGCACTGAGTTCTTAAATGACATTCATTGAAGGCTGTAACAAAGAAAAAGCCACTACACTCTGCAGTACATCACAAGAAATGCTTAGCCTTTGCTTTGAAGTACCAAAACTGGACTGTAGAGGACTGGAAGAGGATTATTTGGTCAGATGAGACAAAAATCAACAGAACTGGGTCAGATGGAAAGCAGTGGGTTTAGAAGCAGGTTGGCCAGGGGCTGATTGATCATGAGGTGCAGGGCACAGTGAAGTTTGGAGGTGGAAACATCATGGTATGGGGCTGTATGGGTTGGGAGGGAGTTGGAAGACTTGCAGAGGTTGAGGGGAAGATGAATGCAGATCAGCATGTGAGTATTTTGGAGGACAACCTACTGCCCAGCCTGGAGGAATCAGGGTTTTCTGCCAAGGATGTCATTTTTTAACAGGATAATGACCCCAAGCACACCTCCAAAAAGGCCACCAAATGGTTTGAAGACAATGATATCAATGTTCTGGACTGGGCTCCACAGTCTCCAGACATAAACCTCATTTAACATCTGTGGCAACATATCAAATGATGGCTGGGGGAGTATTCAACAATGCCTAAAGGAGTTTGGGAGAGAGTGGCAGAGGTGTGGAATGAAATTCCACCAGAGGTGTGTCAGAACTTGATTGAAAGTATGCCTAGAAGACTTGAAGCAATAATTAAGGCCAAGGGAGGTCATACAAAGTATTAGAATTCCTAGTTTCTGGTTTTTTTGACAGGTAGTTACAAAATTGATTCAATGATACCCTAGATTAAGCTGTTTATACTAGTGTAAAAACCTGTTGCATTGCAACATTGAATTATAAAGTGTTATCTGTGAATGTATACATAACTTATTGCAACAGAAAATAAAAGGAAATAGTACTCTATCTATCTACAGACCCAGTCCAATTTACAGACCAATTCCAATTGCCTCTCCAGCTATTGTCAGGACATACTTATTTTTCTTTTCATTTTACAATTTATTTTGATCTTATCTATATCATATATCTTATCATACATCATATATCTTTCACAATAGTACATGACTCATATATGAGTCATCATCAGGCTGTTTACTGTACAGATTTCCCACAGACAATTACAAAGCTTCTCACAGATGCTGCACATTGCTTACTGATCCTTGTTCTCACACTTACTGCATCTTTTACTTTATATGCCTGCCCTAGAGTACTGTGCATAGTCTGTGCACAGGACTCACTGCTATATATACTGTAGTTCCATAGCATGTATTCCTTAGCTCCATACATCTGGGATATCCACCTACCAGTGTGACATCACTCTAAGTATATTGTCTCAGATCCTCCTTTACTGTTGCAGTTGTGACCTTGCTGTTTGGCATGCACCTCACAGCTATGGAGTAGAGACCTATCATATTGCATTGCAACATTAACTAATGCAGTGTAACCCTGCAGCTTACTCAGCACTACACCTGCCTGACATCTATCTGATCCACCCCCTACATACACCAGAGTTATCTATGTCAGAGTATCATATGTTTCCAGACCTTGTCATGTTACCATATCTCCCACTGCCCACCTCATGCATTCCATATCTCATTGAGCAGTAATTAAGTGTGAGGCCGACGCTTTGTCGAAGCCAAACAACTGAGGAAAGCTATAACAAAAAGGACAATCGCGCTTCAACTAGTGGATATCCCAGATATATTAGTGTATAGTAAAAGAGAGGAGAGAATGGTACTGTACCTAGCGGATATCCCAGATGATCAGAACTGGGGAATAAACCACTAGGAGTTCTATGTATATATAGTACCCTAAAGCGTGCACAGACCATGCAGTACAGTATAGGGCCGGAGAACGAGAGAGTGAAGTAATGATGTCATATCTAATAATAGAGGGGATGTGTCAGTGCTGACTGAGGCTCCGCAGCAACTGTGGGAGTGATTGGTGATATTCTGCAGCAGGTGTGAGAAGGATTGGTGAGCATGTGCAGTAAGTGTGAGAGAAAGAGTCATAACTAAAGATAGAACAGGCTGATCAGAGATCGGATGACATATGTGTCATCGGCCGATAAAGACGAAGAGAAAAAGTACATGACTGTGTGAATCACTTTGATAGATCAGGAGCGATTGTAAGATCTATGACGACAGGGACATAAGAAAATAAAGAAAAATGAAGAGGAAAATAGGGAAAAATAATAGTGGCCTGACATTAAGGCCACTAAATGACCCCAGAACTTAGGATCACTTTTCCTGCCTTTGTCTCTCCTGTTTCTCCCTCTGTGTCTTCTACATCCATTGTCTTCCATAGTTGAGATACAGTCAATTGTCCAGTTTAGTTGTCTTCACCCAATCTCATCTCCTTTGAGTGTTCTGCATGCAACCACATTTCCATGCAGACATAGTTAAATGAGTTGCAATATTCTCACCAATGTCCCTGTCCTATCCCTGTCCCCATCCATAGTGTAAAAACCTGTTGTATTGTGACATCAAGTTATAAGACATCATCTGTGAAAGTATACATAGCCCATTGCAACAGGAAATAGTACTCTATCTATCTACAGATCAAGTCCAATTTACAGACCAATTCCAATCATCTCTCAAGCTGTAAAGTATAGACCTGTTATGTTGCAACATTGACTAAATAAGACACAATCAAATATTTATCTGTGTCATTATACATAAGTTGCAACAGGCCTTGTCAATGTCCCTGTCCTGTCCCCATCCCTAGTGATCATCACTAGCTATCAGCCATGAAAACCCATACATATAGCAATGATGGCATGCAGTAGTATTGTAGGTTACAAATAAATAGAAGGAACAAAAAAAGACATCCCTTGGACTGTGAAAAGACAAAGCAAAACAGAAACATCAACTGTATTGTTACTATTGTAGACTGGAAAATGAATAGAATCATACCCATGCCCATATTGTTGTTATTAAAGGTTCTTCACCAACTCTCTTCTATTTTCTCTATTTCACATTTCCAGACTTTGTGTTACATTTGCTTATATCTTTCTTTGTCCTGATCCATTTAAGTTCTAACTCTGCACATACATAGTACACATAGTTATAGTTCATACTCTGCATTTATGTGTACTATAAAAGAGTTCTCAGGTGGTGCAACTGCTTTCTTCAGTTGCTCATCTCAGACTCTAGTCCCCCACTTAGTGTGGTGTTTGTAGCTTCCCTTTGTTTAATCACAAGTCACATTATCTCAAAGTTTAACACATATAACTATATCCATACCCAGGCATACACATTGGCAAAGCCTGTGCAGGTGCATTGTACTAACAATGATCACCACTCATACATGTCCCTGTCCATCAACACAGGAACTCTGCACCTGTGAAGGAGATGATTGTCGGAGAAAATATGGTAATCAACATTGCCAAAGCATTTGAGTGTAGATGCATAATAATAGAAGACCATGATTGTACAGCTAAAGTACCTAGCCTACTTGCAGACACAATGATA
>QLPN01004226.1:4921-18387 GCA_003314395.1 Albatrellus ellisii | reverse complement strand
ATAGGACTCCTAGCGGTTTATTCCCCAGTTCTGATCATCTGGGATATCTGCTAGGTACAGTACCAGTTCTCTTCTCTTTTACTATATACAAATATATCTGGGATATCCGCTAGCTTAAGCACAATTGTCCTTTGTTTTAGTCTTTCCTCCATTGTTCAGCTTCGGCTCAGCATCGGCCTCACATCACATCCAGCACATTTATATTGCTGTGTTCACTTGGTGTCACTGATGGTCATTTTCTGGCATTATGTGCACATGATGCTCATCGACATGCATCGTCTGGAGTAGGAAGTGGAGTGTGAGTGTGCTCAGACAAAGTAGCAGTCTGAGGAGTTGGAGAAGAGGTATGGTATGTGTTGTAGGTAATGTGTACATGTGAGGAATAGGAAGTGAGCTGAATGAAATAGTATAATATGCACAGATAACTTCAACAATTTGTTCAAATTCACATTTCTCTGGTTTGAGATAAAGTTTGTTATTTGCAAGTATTTGAAGTACTTCCTGTGTAACCTGTTGATTATGAGGTGCATGCTAATGTGTAAGAAGAGGAGGATGGGTGAAGGATGAGACAATACTTCTTAAGATGAATCATGCTGTATATGTCAGGCCACTCTTATTTCCTTTATTTTTCCCTTCATTTTTCCTGTTTTTCTCATATTTCTACTACTATAGATCTTACAATCACTCCTAATCTATCATAGTGATTCTCACAGTCATGCATTCCTTTTGTTTGTCTTTATCAACTGATGATGTGTATGTTATCCAATCTCCAATTGGCCTGTTCTATATTTAGTTATCATTCATTCTCTCACCATTACTGCAGATGCTCACCAATCCCTCTCACACCTGCTGCAGAGTATCACCAATCACTCCCACAGTTACTGTGGAATCTCAATCAGCACTTACATGTCCCTTCCATTATTAGGTATGATGTCATTACCTTACTCTCTTATTCTCCTGCCCTATACTGTACAGCATGGTCTGTGCACTCTCTCTAGTACTATATATATGTAGGACTCCTAGTGGTCTATTCCCCATTTCTGATCATCTGGGATATCCACTAGGTACAGTAGTGTCTCTCTTTCCTTGTTCTACTTAGCTGATTGTATATCTGGGATATCCACTAGTTGAAGCATGATTGTCCTTCTTGTTTCTTTAGTCTTTCTTCAGTTGTTTGGCTTTGACACAGTGTCAGCCTCACAGTATAGCAGATATCTCAGATGTATAAAGCTAAGGAACTATCTACTACAGAGAGGTCCTATATATACTAAAGGGGTTGGTGCACAGACCATGCACTGCCACTGTAGGGCAAGCATATGTAACTAAGATGTGCAGCATTGCATAGCATTAGTAAGTGTCTGTGGGAAATGTAGTCATAGTTGTACAGTAAGTGGCCCAATGACTAAATGAAATGTGTCATAGATAATTGTAATAAGATCTACTACTGATCTGATAAGATATCGATATCTCTAGTAGATCTCATGCAATAAGAGCAAAAAGGATTGTAAAATGAAAAGAAAAATAAGTATGTTCTGACATCAATGTTCTTCCAATGTCACTGTGAGTATCAAGATGTTGTCCATATAAAACACAATGACTCCTCTGGATATGAAACCATGGAATAAGTGGTTCATCATCATCTGAAATGTGGCAGGACTATTGCAGAGACCAAAGAACATGACAAGAGGTTCAAATAAACCCTTGTTTGTGATGAAAGCAGCTTTCCATTTGTCACCATCTTTGATTCTGACATTGTTGTTTCCCCAACATATGTCCATCTTGGTAAAATACCACACTCCATGAAGACAATCAATCAATTCTGAAATAAGAGGAAGTGGACAGCTGTTTATGATTGTCATGTCATTGAGTTTGTGATAATCTTGAATGGTCATAATTCTCCAGATTTCTTTTTGATAAAGAAGAAAGGTGATGCCATTGGAGATTTAGAGGGGCAAATGTGACCACTTTTCAAGTTTTCTTCAATGAATAACTCCAATTGCTTCTGTTCATCCAAAGATAGATTGTAAACTTTACCAGTGAATGGTTTTGCACCTGGTTTAAGTTCAATAGTGTGATCCCAAGGACATCTTGGTGGGAGTGCATCAAGAGCATCTTTATCAAATACTTGTTTGAAATGATGATATGCCTTGGGCACAATATCATCAAATGTTTTCTTCAATTTCTTCTTTTCTGCTTCAATGGCTAGATCTTGGCTGATATTTTGAATTGCTGCCTCCATCTCCTTTTGATCTACCATCACCATCAATATCCTATCATCCTTTTCTTCAGCCATAATTCATTCTTCAGCTTCTTCATGTATTTCTCAATTTTGCTGTTTCATCAACTTTTTGTTTGATTTCCATACTTATCTATCAGCTTTGAGACATACTTCACATCTGTGAGGGCATCAAGTGAAATGTATTTTACCCTATAACAAGTCAATTTCAGGGTCCTGGATTTTCAACCATGATTCACCAACAATGAGGTTCTTCTTGCCCAAATTGCAGGCTGCAAAAGTAGCACATTCAGTATGTCTGTCAATAGACATGATGAAATCAATCATCTCTTCAATGGATCCCCCTTGATTAAGTGATCCATTGATGTTATAAACTGGGATAGGACATGTGAGTTTCTTTGTGTTTAGATTGTTTTTATTCACAAATTCCTTGTTGGCATATAATCCTGTAGCTCCTGAATCAAGTAAAGCATCTACTTCAAGAATAGCTCCACTATCCACTGTTCTGATTTTGATTTTTAATTTAGGGAATTTTGTGATATCAAATGTCCTGACATATTCCTTTTTCTCCAAAGGAGGAATAACCTTTTGCACTTGAGGCTTCACTTCAGACTGAGGGCAAGATGGAACAATGCATGTTAAATAAATTTGGGTACAAGCATTGAGATGATCAATGCCCATATCATCAGTCTGAAGCATAGAAAACCTATTATAGGATGGTGAACTTGTGCTTAGTTCCCATCCAACCCAAAACCTGATTGTGGTGCTCCACTCTTTGAGCCATTTGGATCATTTAATTGAAGACCATGTGCCTGAAACCCCTTCTTCATCTCAGCCAAGAAGTCTGCCTCATTCAGTGCACACATCTCTTGAATTGTCCTTGCATTCCCCCTTTGTTGTGGTCATTGAGGATGTTGTGGATCAGGACAGTCTCTTGTGAAATGTCTTTCTCTTCTGCAGTTGAAGCAAAGATGAGGGTGTTGTCCTCTTGCCTGATCAACATCCATTGGTTCTCCTATAGGAGCAGCTGTGTAACCCCCCAGGCTTACTCATCATGATCCATCCCCCCAGCATGTCATTTACCATGTCACTCACCACCATATGTCATACCATTAATCACTCCTTTATCATGTTCCTTCTTACATCCCCCATGCATTCCACCTGCCTGCACAGTATATAAGACCTCAAACTATAACCTGTCAGGGACATCTCTTGTTTCACTCTTTCATTGTGCTTCTCCTGTTCCACTTCCTGTATGTTGGTCTAGACCACCATTATACAGCCAATTGTCTTGATTCATTTCTGGTCTGATCTCCCTTGTCTCCTTTTGAGTGTTCCCACACCATGTGTGGGTTCAAAGCTGCTGTATTAAACTCTCAATGAGGAGTAAAATTATGCTGTTGTCCTTGAGGTCTACCAAAGGACTGCTGAGGTCCTTGTTGTCTTCTTCCACAAGTTGTTTTGAAATTTTGCATGTCCTGCCATGCATACACTCTGGTTCTCACTTATCTAAACCAACCATCCAGGTCCACAGGAATTGGCATTTCCAGATAGCAGGATTGAAGAAGGGGATGATTCATCCCTTTCTTGAACAATGTGGTGAGCACTCCATCATTGTATCCTGATGCTACCTTATAGAGGAGGAATTCAGTGATATACTCCTCTATATGCCTATTCCCTTGTGAAATAGTGGTTAGTTTATGTTGAGCAGTCTGCTCTTCATTATGGTCTCCAATGTTAGTTTCATGATGGTAAGGAGACCATCAAAATCTGTGAATGGTTCTTCATGTCAAATTGGATTGACTCTGTGTGCTTTGATTTGTTGCAGAATTTCTTTCTTCCAATCTTCTGCATACTTTCCTTTGATATATGATAGTATGACTGTTATCTTGTCTTCATCTTTATATTCTGGATGAGTGCAAAGAACAAGATAAATTTGATCCAAAAATGATTGGAATTTCTTTTTGTCACCATCAAAAGGGGTTGGTTCTGCAATGTGAACTTTGGGGAGGTGGACCTGGGGTAGCTGGTTGGTGGCTAGCCCTAAAGATGAACCCATGCCTTCTGTTCTCAATAAATGGTTCAGAAGATTCATCATCACTTCTTGTTGGATCATCCTCTGCTGATCTGCAATCATCTTTGCCATCTCCCCAAAACTCAGTTGATCCTGGTCTTATTCCATGCAGATGCTGCAGATGTAGGTTGAAGAGTTGCTGCTAAGGCTGTACCAAGATCCACAATGTCTAAGTCTAAGCAGTGTGAGACCTTGGGTTCTTGATCTGCTAAATTCATGAATTGATTCCTCAAGTGTGATTCTGGCTCTTCACTGTCTTCTCTGTGGTGGGGAGGGGACTACTGTCTCTGACTCCAATTGCTGCTGTGTTCTTGTGACAGTTTGTCTGATTATCTGATGGATGATTTTAATGAGGGTTCCTGTGCTTCTGTAGTTGAGCAATTTCAAGTCAATGGCACACTCAGTCATACAAGAAAAGCATGATATTCCTCAATAAAATCTGCACAAGATATAACAGACGAGAACAAATACCACAAAAACATTGAAAAACAATATGTCTACACTAGTATGTAGACATTTTGGGGCCCCTGCAATGTATGAAGCAAAGTGATGATGAGGGTTGATCTGAAATGTACAATCAGGGTGAAGTGATAACTCAATGAGGACAGGAGGAGGAGTAAGATGAGGACATGTGTAATAGTACCACACTGTTTATGAATAATTTGGGGGGGTACTTAATGTGATATCTCTTATCCACCTCTCTGACCTTGGATCTGGGAAGGAAATCTCTTGTAGTTAGTTGCAGGTTTGTCCTGATGCTGTATGATGATGCACATGTGCCAAGCTAGAAGGCAATGGTGAAGATGGAGGTGAGTGACAGAGGGATGATGCAGAGGAAGAAATGAATAAAAGTCAACACAAAGACCTTAGTCTAAGATGCACTCTGTCCCAGAGCAAGTGTAAGGGGGGTGTGTAGAATGCACAGATGGTCCCAGAGCTGTCTGAAGATCATGAAGATCCCCAGGGATTGGAGGAGAGGTTGTCAAAGTCCCAGGCAAACATCCACACTGCTGGATCCTCCTGTTGACAAAGATATGGGTCCAAGGGTGCTGTATGGAGGAGGTTGCTGGGCATGAGGTGGAGATGTATGGGCCAGACACTATAGTGTCCAACAAGAAGTTGTGGGGTAGAAGAGGGTGAGCAAGGGACATAAACTTTGGTCCACAGGTCACAAGTACACTCACTTTCATGCTTCTGCCACTTACAGTGATGACAAACAGTGAAAGGAGGGTAAGGGAGAAGGGCAAGATGATTGAGAGGGCAGTCAGTGTGGTGTGAAGGAGGATGTGTTAGCACAATTTGTTAAACTTCAATAGACAGTGACTTGTGATTGACCAAAGGAGCACTACAAACACCGCACTAGGTGGGGGACTAGAGTCCAAGATGAGCAACTAAGTAAATAATGTATAAGTGATGTTACAGTACCTAGAGTCCAAGATGAGCAACTAAAGAAAGAAGTTGCACCACTTGGAATCTTTTATAGTACAGATCAAAGTGGGGCCTGAACTATAACTATGTGCACCATATATGTGTGGAGTTAGAACTTAAATGCATGAGCACAAGTGGAGATATCATCAAATGTAAGTAAGAAGCTGGAAATGTGAAATAGAGAAATAAGATGAGAGTTGGTGAAGAACCTTATAATAACAACACAATGGTGTAGAAAGGGTTGCAGACATGGCACAGATGATGGCAACATCTGGGAGGAAAGGGAGGGGGAATGAAAAGGTGTAGGTGGTGGTGGAGGAAGGAGTTCTGATCAATTGTGAGGCTGACACTATGTTGAAGCCAAACAACTGAAGAAAGACTAAACAAACAAAAGGAAGATCATGCTTCAGACTAGTGGATATCCCAGATATATTACAAAAGTAAGAGTAAGAGAGTAGACAACTGGTACACACACAGGCTTAGGCAAGTGAGGACAAACAAAGTGATTGATAGTAACAATGTGAGCATATCCCTGAATGGGGAGAGAGTGGTGAGCATGAGTTGCAGTGTGGTAAGAGATTGGTGAACACAGTATGGCAACACCAAGTGAGAGAGACTGTTGCAGAGGCTGTGAGACAGTAGTGAAGATGGGAGAGTAAGGTACTTACTCAGACAGAGTGAACAATGTCTAAGTAACTGTAGTGTAAGAGCCCATCTTATATAGTAGTTGTGAGTATAGTTGGGGTGGAGTGTAAGGAAGGAAATACAAGAGTGCCCATAAGTAGGAGGGACATGCATCATCCCAGAGTAGAGAGTGGAGTGTGATTATTCACAGAAAGATGTGGATAGTCTGTGGAGGTGCAGTAAGCATAGAGTGTAATGCATATGTAACAAGTATGTGTGTAGCAAGTGTGGGGAAGAGCTGAATGAAATGATGCATACAGAAAAGCTAACATCCCCCCTCATTTGGCAGACCAACAGTGATGAGACTGAGAGTGGTGTGCTGCAACTCAAAAGTGGTGTGTGGTAGCAACTTGGTCAATGAGTTGGCAATTGTTGACATCTGATACTTATATAATATACTCCTTCCTTTTTTGTCTTATACTGTGCTCACACATCCATACATGCACACATATATATACACACACATCTTACTGTACAAGTCATATGGTCTGCACAATAGATTCTATTATAAGTAGTATATGCTGATGACATAGGACAATAAGAACTATTCAAGTTCCACTTTGTGCATGGCCTGTGCTCATCAGCAATAATGGCTGCTGAGGGCAACCAGCAGAGCATAACAAGACCATCTTCATGCATTGGTGTATGAAGTGGTACTTGATATCTATATGCTTGGTGCCCTTCCCCACAATGGGGTTATTTGTGAGATCTACAGAGCTTTTGTTGTCACTGCATATCATGAGTGGGAGAGTGAGGGGAATATGGAGCTCCTTGGCAATGCCATAATACCACACCACCTGCACAGCAGCTTGAGACAAAGCAATGTACTCAGCTTCTGTTGAGGACAGGGAGACCACATGCTGCCTGTGTGATGACTGTCAGGATGCATTATTTTTCTTTTCATTTTACAAAATTTCTTTTGTCTTATCACTCAAGATCTAAGATACATATTATCTTATCTGATTAGATCTTTCATGATAATCTATGACTCATTCACAATTCATCATAGGATCAATTACTCATTACTTATGACACATATTCCCACAATGACTGTGCAATGCTGCACATTACTTACTGATCATTCTCACACATGCTGTGCATGACATCATGCTATCCTCTTTACTATACTTCAAATGCCTGCCCTACAGTGACATACGTGGTCTGTGTGCACAGGCATTTACTATATATACTGTACTTCATAGTGTACTTGTTCTCTAGCTTAGTACTTCTGAGATATCCACTTCATAGCAAGTTAGTCTCTGAAATATCATCATCCCTTATCCTTCTCCTCCTCATAAGTCCTGTTGTGTGACCTTCCTAGTCATGTCAGCCTCACAATGACCAGAAAATAGCACCACCATGCAGCATGAACACAAACATGCCAGTGGACCAGCAGTCAGCAAGAGATGAGGCCCAATCTGAGTCAGAGTGTGTGAAAAGAGTGGTGTTGACTGCACCATCATATTTCAAGCTGAGTGAGGTGGTGCTGGTGAGGTAGCAAAGGACATGTTTGGTGGCCACCAGATGCTCTGGAGCAGGATTGGCTGTGTAGTGGGTGAGGGAGTTGACAGCAAACACAATGTCAGGCCACAAGATGACCATGGCATACATTAAGCTCCCCATGATTTGTTGGTAAATGGACCATGTAGTAGCACTTGCAGTCACCTCAATGGGGACAAGATGTGATGTGGGTGAGAGTGGAGTGTTTGATGCACTGCATAATAAAATGAAACTTGATTGAGATATGCTTCATACCCCTGCCTACAATGTGGTTGTTGGTGAGATCAATGGACCATTTGTTGTCACCACACAATGTTAGGGGAAGTGAGAGTGGGGTGCCAAGCTCACTGGTGATGTTCTGGTACCAGGCAGCCTGCACTGTGGCTTGGGACAAGGCAATGTATTCTGCTTCAGTGGATGAGAGGGAAACAATGTGCTGCCACTTTGACAACCAAGATATGGTGGCACTGTGGAGGAAGAAGATGAAAGTGCCAGTGGAGCAGCAGTCTGCAATGAATGCAGCCCAATCTGAGTCAGAGTGTGCAGAGAACTCTCTGTTATGCATGCCATTGAAGCACAGCCTGAATGACATGGTGCCTAACAAGTACTGGAGGACATGCTTGGTGGTGGAGGCATGGTCTGGTGAGGGGTTCACAGCATAGCAAGCCAGGGATCCAACAGCAAAGGCAATGTCTGGCCAACTTAAAATGGTGGCATACAGCTTGAATCTGAACTGTTGAAAGACCTGGTGTGAGTGGAATGTGGACATTGCACCTTGTATGCCATATTCCTTTTTCAGGTGGTCCCAGTTTTCTGATGCATTGTTGGTGTTGTCAATGTGGTGATCAGTTGCTGGACCAGTGAAAAGACTGAGGTAGGCATTGCATTTAGCATCATCATTGATCCATGTATTGATTTCTGCTTGGTTTGTGATATCCCCAAGATGAGACTTTTCTTTGGTAGTTGAGGTAGCAGGTTCATCAGTGATTTTTTCAAACTCAGTTGTTGGTCATCCATCAGATATGGCATATCAGATTCCTAGAATGATAAGTGAATTTTTGACCAGGGTAGACCAATGCCTGTAATTGGCATTGCCTTTGAGGGGTAAAATGGTGGTCTTTGGTAGTGGAGATGCATAAGTGATGTCAATTTGAATAGAGATGATGAGCACACTAAGAAGAATTTGTATGAGGACACCATTTGCCTTGTGCTGGGCAGGGCCCATAACCTGTGCACACAGGTTATGGCAAACAATGACAAATGTGATGTATAAACAGATGGCAATCACTAAGGGGATGGTGGCAGCTAGCATAGCTGCAGCAGAGATGAGAGTGTGGGCACAGTAGGTGCCACAACATGGTAGAAGAGAGGCTGCAGGGAAGTGATGAGCAGGGAGAGAGTAAGATGGGGAAGTACTCACTCAGACTGTGTAGAAGACATCTGAGGAGATGTGTAGTAGTGGGACCATCTTATATAGTATTTGTATGCAGAGTTGAAGTGGAGTATAGATAGATAAGTACAACAACTGCTATAAGGGGGAGGGATGTGCATCATCCCAGAGTAGGGAGTGGAGTGTGAGTGTTCATGGATGAGTATGGATGATCTATGGAGATGCAGTAGGTGTAATGCATACATGTGGTAGAGTAAATTGTGAGCACAGGCTTGGGAAGGCTAAGAGAACCAGGATGATTGAAATAATATTGAGGTATGATGTGATAGCATCTGCAGCATAGATAGTAGTCATGGATGCAATGAGCACCATGACATGATAGAGAGAGATGTCAGACAACATGAGAGACATCTGAGATATGTTATGCTAACCTGCAGCGTAGATAGTAGTCATGGATGCAACGAGCACCATGACGCGATAGAGAGAGATGCTGCAGGTGGAGTTGAGATAAAGTGTAAGATGTATAGGTGGAGGTACTCACTCAGACAACATGAGAGACGTCTGAGGGGGTGTATTGTAAAGTGTCTGTCTTATGTAGTGTGATGGTGGTAGAGTTGGAGCGGAGCATGTATGTAGAGAACAACAGCTACCTAAGTGGGAGGGACACGCGTCATCCCAGAGGTATAAGTGGAGTGAGAGTTGCTCGGCTTTGTAAGAAGTCTGAGGGGAAGGTGTGTAAGAGTACATGTGCACTGTGTAAGTAATATGTGCGTGTGTAAAGGTGAAGCCAAAGGGAAAATATGCGTGTGTAGGTATGCATTGAATATTCAACATAAATAGTATGTGTGAGAGAAAAGGAGAAGTGTGCTGAATGAAATACCATAGATAATCAACAGATGTACCATAAGGAGAATCCTCAAGTGGTACATTCAGTAGCCATTTACTCCCTTTACCAGACTGAATATTCACCAGAGTTGATGGCTCAACCTCATTATGCTCAATGTATTCTTGAAGACTCACACACTCCTAATCCACCACCTCTTGATGAAGAATATGATTTAGGAGTCATCACTCCTAAATTATATGAAGATTTGAAAGAATCACCCAAATCTTCCTCCATCATTCCTCTCTCTCCTGAATTATTCACTGGCATACCTTTCAAATCAATGGAAGGTGAAGATGAAGATATTTGTCATGCTTGTTCAGCCTCATTTTTTGCTCACCAAGACATCTCACCTTAAGAAGGAGGTATTTGTCAGGCCACTATTATTCTCTTTATTTTTCTCTACATTTTTCCTATTTTTCTTATGTTTCTATCATTACAGATCTTACAATCACTCCTGATCTATCAAAGCAATTCTCATGGTCATCCTTTCATTCTTTTCATCTTTATCAGCCAATGATGTGCTAGTCATCCAATCTCTGATCAGCCCACTTTACAAAGTACTTATGACTCTTTTTCTCACCTTTACTGCAGATGCTCACTCAGCTTTCTCATGACTGCTGCAGAGTATCACTAATCATTCTCACACTTACTGCAGACATCAGTCATCCTCTTTCTGATTTGTTGTTATTATTATCTCTACTGCACAGCCTTCATTACTCCAGATGCCTGCCCTAGAGTACAGTACTATATATACTATATGACTCCTAGTGTTTATTCCCCAGTTCTGATCATCTGGGATATCTGCTAGGTACAGTACCAGTTGTCTACTCTCTTACTCTTACTTTTCTAATATATCTGGGATATCTGCTAGTCTAAAGTGCAATCTTCCTTTTGTTTGTTTAGTCTTTCTTTGGTTGTTCAGCTTCAACATAGCATTGGCCTCACAACTAAACTTGTCACTCTGGATCCTCATTTAGTCATAGGCAGTATCATCCTTATCACTATCTCATTTATCCCACTCCTCATCATCAGGAACATTTACTACATGTATCAAGCACATAACAACTATCTTGTTACCAGGGGTATAGTTATTGCAAACCTTCCCTAAGACCATCTATCAAAATCTGGGCAGGGCAGCAAACTGAGGGAAGACCATGATATAAACCAAACAGGCATTAAGTCAAAGACAGATTGTGATTGTGAGAAGGGCTAGAGCCCATCAGAGCAAGAGGAGAGGGCAAAACTGCCACATCTGGAAGATAAGAGAGGATGTGTACCAGAGGGTGGAGGGTACACAGAAGAAAGAGAGAGCTGCATAGAGCAGGTATGTCAGAAGAGATCTAAGAGAGCAGAAGTGCTGAGGTGAGACAAAGACAAGGTAAAGAAGATATAGTAAGAGCAGGATAGAGTTTAAGAGGAGCTCAAACCATAAAGAGAAAAGAAATACCAATAAGATGAGATGGAGATAATTATACTTAATAAGTAAACAGTGTGATCAGCATCATAAGGTAACAAAAAAACCAACACCATCCAATAGGCCACTTGTTGAACTGCATGTGTGTACCACTACCTTTCATTCAGTTCTCACTACAAGGACATACACATACTTTTCACTACATACACCTTCCCACATACTTTTCCACTTCTTCCTCAGACTTCACTTTACACCCACCTACATGTCCAAGCAACTCACACTCCACCACCAACTCTGGGACAATGCACATCCCTCCCACATATGGTAGCTGTTGTATTCTACATCACATTCTCCACCACAACTCCACCACTACTCACTATATAAGATGGACACTATATGCACTACCTCCTCAGATGTCTTACCTCATGTCTGAGTGAGTACCCTTCCACTTCATCTACACCCTCTCTTATATCTTCCCTGCAGTGCATTTGAACCATGTTGTGTCACCTACTGCACTCACAACTCACTTTACTCTGCTCCAGCCATGCTGCCCACCACTTTCTCCCTGCTGGGAGTGTCTTATCTAGTCTCCACCATATATATCCTAGCTGCTATTGTCCTCCATAGCCTGCACATACACCACTCTTAGCAGATGATGAGTTTAGGATGTCATAGCAATACTTAGTGACGTAGAGATCTTAGACTTAGTTCTTAGAGAATGTAGTGAGCTTAGTAGCAAGCTTAGGTCAAGCACAGTGTAAGGAGAATCCCTAGATTGTGAAGTTGACAAGACTGGGGTTTGAGACCACCAGTCTTGCAACTACTTATACTAAAGACAAGTCCTAAGAATAGTAGAAGTGATATAAAGTTCACCAATCAATGATGATTGTGCAGCAATCAACAAGATCATGTGACTTGGGATGCATCCATAGTAAGCTAGTGTAACATAGCCACAAGCACAAATGAAACAAGAGATAAACAAAGGTAAATAAAGATGAAATGGGATGAGTCCTTGCTAATTGTATAGTAATAGTCCTTAGCAAGTAAATGTAGATAAATAAAGAAAGATAAAAGAAATGAAGATGCTTTACAGTACTTTGGAGCTAAGCTCACAGCTAAGTAAATGAATACTATAGTACTGTAAAGGATAAGAGATAGAGTCCTTACTATAAGTTGGGGCTAAGCTCACAGCTGTAGTTAATGCTACACTTATGGTAAGTAAGATATAAGAAAGGAAAAAAGGAAAAAGAAAAAGAAAATACATTACAAGGTGCCAAAGCAAATGCCTCATAACATCATCCTGGATCCTCATTTAGTCATCAGCAGTATCATCCCCATCACTATATCTTTGATCCCTATCTTCATCACTGGGAACATTTATATTGCCTATTACAACCACCTTGTTGATGACACAGGACAGGGCAGGAGACAAGGAGGAGGATCAGATCATTGCTGACAGAGGCAGAGGGTAGGATAAGAAGAGGAGCCAGAGCACAGCCAGGGAGGATACAATGCCAGACATGAGGACACTGATCAAGAGGGGAAAGAGCAGAGCCAAATGCTTTCTATGTAGTAGAAAGACTTAGAGAAGAACCAGATGATGAGAGAGGGGAAAAGTAGATATAGAGACAAAAGTATAGAGTTGTAGTGGAGCTACAAAGATGGCTACAAAGGGACATCTGTCAGGATCGTCAGGCCTATGGTGGACATCTGTAGTGCAAGACCACTGACTCCCAACATATCCCTGCTCTCCTTTGGAGAGGCTTACTGGGAGCTGCCTTGGATCTAGGCCAAGGGATGAGAGGACTCAGCCATAGAAGAAGGGGATGAACCAGCTGTAACAAGCTGGAGTCT
>QLPN01004225.1:7329-18739 GCA_003314395.1 Albatrellus ellisii | reverse complement strand
ATAGCAACTGTGGATGATTTTCGCATGTGGCACATTAATGTTGCTGTGTTCGCCTGATGTCGCTGATGGTCATTTTCCAGCGTTATGTGCGCGTGATGCTCATCAGTGCACGTAACGCCAGAAAACAACCATCAGCAACATCAGGCGAACACAGTGACATTAATGTGCCACATGCGAAAATCATCCACAGTCGCTATAATCACGCATTCATGCAGGCGTCGGAAAACAATACTGGGTCGGCCAACAAGGGATAGGACAAATAGGCCGAGGCATGGTCTAGACCCACCAAAGTAACCATGGAGGTACAAGTCGCGAAGTCAGCATTTGGTGCGATTGGCGCTATCCCCCTTTTGCTCATCCGCTATAGTATGATACTTTATTCACTCACATACAGACTCCACTTCATTTCAAATATCCCTATGATCAACCCTACACTGTAAATTTTCTGTTGTGTTTTGTTGTGCTCCAGTCTTGGAGCTAGGCTTGTATTTAGATAGCGCATTGTCCATTGAAATGACCGGATCTCCCCCACCCTCGATTTGACTTCTTCTCCTGTCTGAGTCGATAATCAAAAAGCGAGTATCAACTTTCCCTCTGTGTGTCTTATTATCAAGAAAAGTGCACGTTCCCTGTAAGTCGCGTTTATCATTGCATTGCATAGCGTTCTCCATTGCGTTCTCCATTGCATTGTGTTCTCTACTGTGTCACATTTTGTTTCCACTACATTGGATTCTCTATTGTGCTCTCTATTGCATCATTTTGCATCCGTCTTATTGCATCATATCACTGGTTTATTACCCAAGTCGTGTTCCTCTAGTAGCTCTAGTCGAATCACACTATTGCGCTTATCACCCTTAACTACTAATCCTCTCTACTTTGGTGTCTAGGGAACTTTATGGCTCACACCCTCCAGCAATTGCTGTGGTTGTGGTTACTTTCCCCTTTCAGCCTGGCACAGCACATATCACCACCACCCTCCAACCCCTCCTGGGCGTCATATGTCACATCTACCTCGACGACATCATCATCTGGTCCTCATTGCTAGTGGAGCACACTCATAATGTTCAAATGGTTCTCCAAGCCCTCCGGGATGCAAACCTTTATTGCTCCCCCAAGAAAACCTCCCTTTTCTGCAATGAAATCACCTTCCTTGGCCACAAGATCTCTGCACAAGGCATCAAAGCTGACTCTTCCAAGGTTGAACATATCCTCTCCTGGCCTGTCCCCCGCAATGCCACCAACGTCCATGCCTTCTTGGGCCTCGTCCATTATATTGCAGCTTTCTTACCCCAACTCGTGGAACATACATGCATCCTCACCCCCTTAACCACCAAAGAAACAGACCTCCATTTTCCCCCTTGGACAGCCACCCATCAAAGTGCATTCAAAAACATCAAGCAACTCGTCGTTGGCCACGACTGCCTGACCACTATCGACCATGAATCCCCTGGTGACAACCACATTTATGTCACTTGCAATGCCAGTGAGTGGTGTATGGGAGTGGTCCTCTCTTGGGGACCCACATGGGAAACGGCATGCCCTGTCGCCTTCAATTCTGGCCAACTCACTGGGGCTGAACTCAATTACCCTGTCCATGAAAAAGAGCTGCTCACCATCGTCCATGCTCTCAAGAAATGGCACATCAATCTACTTGGCTCACATTTTGTCGTATGCACAGACCACCACACTCTTGAAAATTTCTTCACCCAGCATGACCTTTCTCGTCATCAGAGCCGATGGCAAGAGTTTTTCTCCCAATACAATTTCAATATCCTCTACCTCACTGGCCCCAAAAACACTGTGGCCAATGCCCTCTCCTGGCTCCCAGCAGATCCTGCTGACCATCCTCCCTCCATTGTTGCTGCCATCGCGCTCATGCTGTCCCATCACAAACCCCCCTTCACATCAATCGCCTCCCTTTTCCAGGTCTCCACCAACCTCTCTCTCTTGCAGCGCATCCATGATGGCTACACTCATGATGAATTCTGCCTCCGCCTCCTCCACAACCTCACCAGCACCCCCACCACCACTGATATGTGCTGTGCCGGGCTGAAGGGGGAAAGTAACCACAACCACAGCAATTGCTGGAGGGTGTGAGCCATAAAGTTCCCTAGACACCAAAGTAGAGAGGATTAGTAGTTAAGGGTGATAAGCGCAATAGTGTGATTCGACTAGAGCTACTAGAGGAACGCAACGCAATGGAGAATGCAATGGAGAACACAATGGAGAATGCTATGCAACACAATAATAAATGCGACTTATGGGGAACGCGCATTTTTCTTGATAATAAGACACACGGAGGGAAGGTTGATACTTGCTTTTTGATTATCGACTCAGATGGGAGAAGAAGTCAAATTGAGGGTGGGGGAAATCTGGTCATTTTGACGGACAATGCGCTATCTAAATACAAGCCTAGCTCCAAGACTGGAGCACAACAAAACACAACAGAAAATTTACAGTGTAGGGTCGATCATAGGGATATTTGAAATGAAGTGGAGTCTGTATGTGAGCGAATAAAGTATCATACTATAGCAGATGAGCAAAAGAGGAATAGCACTGATCACACCAAATGCTGACTTCACGACTCGTACATCCATGGTTACTTTGGTGGGTCTAGACCATGCCTCAGCCTATTTGTCCTATCCCTCGTCAGCCAACCCGGTATTGTTTTCCGACACCTGCGTGAATGCATGATTATAGTGACTGTGGATGATTTTCACATGCGGTGTGTTAATGTCGCTGTGTTCGCCTGATGTCGCTGATGGTTGTTTTCCAGTGTTACATGTGTGTGATGCTCATCATCGAAGAAGGGAATTAATCCTGCTGAGGGCAACTTGCCACTCCCAGAAGGGAGTTTCATTCTGCTTGGTGGTGAGGAGCTGGTGTGTTAGGCGCAGTTGCCAGTCTGGTTTGAGCCAACATTCGTGCAGTTCTGCTACAAAGGCTTCAAAGGTGAGTAGCTCAAGGACAACGCTGTTGGTGATGAGCCCGTCCATAATACGTGGGTCTTGAAAACCAAAAGATACCATACAGACTCTGTCAGTTTTGTCAACAGCTTTGAAGTTGAAGTATGCGTGGCATCCTCAAATCCAAAGATGGAGGGTTTCGGGCAAGATTTGTCCTGGCAAGAGGATGGGTGGTTTGGAGAGCAATGGTTGCTTGAACCAAGCCATTTCTGTCCTTGGCGGCATTGGGGTATGTTCAGAGTCAGTGTCAGAATCGGAGAGGTATTGAGACAGTGGAAGAGGTGAAGGTATTGGTGATATCGAGGACAATGAAGATGATGGAGAGATAGTGGCAGGTGGCACTTGTGCGTGAACAAGGGAAAATGATGTCGATGGATCAGTGTCAACCTGATCCAGTAAGATAACAGTGCAGGATGTGGGGTGTGTGTTCATTGTTGATGTACGCAGTGGAGAGATGTAGCAGGAACGTAGCTGCAGTATGACAGGCCAAAAGTTGATGTTTAAAAAAAAGTGGAAGTGCACTTGCGCATGGAACACTCAAAAAATGGGAAGGTGACGAGATCAGGTGAAGGCGACTAAACAGGACAGTGGTCTGTATAGCAGCAAACAGGACAACGGTAATGAGGATACAGGGAGAGAGGGAGAGGGAACAGGAGAGAAGATGGAACTAAAAGGAGCCTAAAGACTAGGGTCATAGAGTTGGTCTTATATACTGTTCAATGAGAACTGGAATGCATGAGGCAGGGGGCGGGGAGTATGACGTCATGTTGAGTCTCGAAAACATGTGATAAAAACTGATGGTCTGATGTAGGTAGTTCTGACATATGTGGAGGTATGGATCGGACGGGTGTCGGATGTGTGTGATGAGTAATCCAAAGGGTTACAATATCCTATGTTTTTCTGCAGAGAGGAGATGAAAGTTTGTGCATGCATCAGCTTCTGCTGAGTTGCCTAAAAAGGAAACAGTAAGTAGTACATGCATCGGTTTGCGATTTCAACATCCCCAGGGCAAACTCAGCACCACAATAGATAGAGTTCTGAACCCTGAGTACATTCTATCAATACTATACATCTCCACGCAGTCGAATAGTGTTCTACTAGATGAAACGAACCCCTTTGTTGGGTTTCTCCAGCTTCTTCGCAATGTCAGAACTCGCAGTGATGGTTTGTCTGGCTGTGAAAGCCCCCAGTGCAGGCGAAGGTGCAGGTACTGGAGTATCTTCACTAGAGACTGATGGCTTGGGAGGGGTTGCATATGTGACAGACAGTGGCTGGCCATGCATCTAGTTCTAATACGACTCTGTGCTGTCTTCAAATTGCAATAATGTGAAGAGGACCAGTGTAGGACAAGGAGGAGCATGTTAATACAGATTCGAGCCCATCCCCCGATCGCTGCTGGTGTCTCTGAGTGGAACTGTAAATGTCAATCCATCGAAGATCAAGTTAGAGTCTGGGACAGATAGTAACCCGCGGTAAAGAAGTCGGTAACTGAGGGCTGTATATGTGAGTGCAGGCTTGGGCAGGCAAAGAGAACTGTGATGATTGCAATAACATTGAGCAGTGTGGATAAATCAGATAGCATATCTGCAGCAGTAAGTGTAGCATTGGACACAGCAGGTGCCAAGCACAGTAAGAGAGCTGCAGGGAAAGATGATAAGGAGGAAGATAAGATGTAAGTGAATAAGTACTCACTCAGACTCATGGTAAGATGTCTGAGGAGATATACTGTGATATGTCCATCTTATATAGTGTGGTGGTGATAGAGTTGAAGTGGAGTGTGTAGAATAGAGAACAACAGCTACCTAAGTGGGAGGGACGCATGTCATCCCGGGTTTGGGAGTGGAGTGGGTAGTGCTTGGGCTTATAGGAAGTCCGAGGAGTATAATGCAGATATGTATGTGGAGCATAGCTGAGGGGATAGGTAGTGTGATGACACGTACGAGAGATGAAGCATAATAAGCTAACAGTATATATATGGAGTCCTGTTTTGTACAAGACTGTGTTTCTGGAGGGATGAGCATGCAGCGTTAGCTGCGAAGTCGAATGTATACAGTAAGTCAGGAATGATGCAATGACCACAGCAGCCATGTCCAAGCTGATATATAATTTGTAGTAATCTTCTAGATCTCGCTTGTTTCTGCAATGCCATTGAGAGAAAAAAAAACAGCTAGTAAATGTCACCACAATGAACCGGAGCAATCAATTAGCCCATTGTAACCATATATCTAAACCCTATGTACGAGCTTGAGGTTTGGGAATCTCTCATCAATAAGCTCACAGATACCAGAATGCCGGACGTGCATGAGCATTGTTGAGTCTCAACTGCAGACGGGAGCGAGTACCAGTCTGCTTTCAGTTTGTGAGGAAGTGATAGACTTGACGACATCTCTCCCAAGACCTTGATGAAAGAGGTGTAGATTCCTCTGGTTCTAGTGTGGTATGGTGGCTGGCACTCTTAACAATCACAGTAGCATGAGTGCCCTCTTGCGCATCCTCTGATGGTGACTCAGGATAGTCGATTATCACCTGGAAGGTCATGGTGGCTCAGATCGACACAGCAGTAGTCCCCAGAGTAGTCAGAGACTCAGAATAAAGATGGTCATGACTCTGCATGCAGAATCTTGAATCTTTACTATTACCTTAGATGGTGTTCAAGGTGAGGCAGGACAATAGCCTTTCCATATGGCTCTTAGGCTTTTCTGTTTCTGCGCAGAGTTTCAAATCCCTGCCAATGTCTTGAACACCGTTCGAGATGAATCCCATGCGGGATGGCATTCTTGTTTTGCAGGGCCGCAGGACTATGGTGGTATGCATCCTGATGATTGAGGAGTTGTGGTCATGGTGATAACTAACCAGAACGACTAATTTCAGATTCTGGTTAGGTCAGCAACAGAGGCTATTATGATTGTTGAACACAGGCCATGTGCGAGAGAGGAACTGGAATAGTTCTTATTGTTCTACTACGACGCTACTAACTAGTTATAGTAAGTCCAATAGTGCATGGACCAGATATGAGAGGACAACAGACGTGTGTATCTACATGTGTCCATGTTGGAGTGTGTTTGTACAGTAGATAGACAAAAAAGGGAATAGAACGTTACTAAGCTGTATAGACATCAACACCCCCCCTTACTGGGAACACACTCAACTAGACCGAGATGAGACCTATGAGCGGAAAAAGATGGAAAGGGAAGGGCTTTCGTAAGTGTATCAGCAATGATAGAAGACGATGGAAGATGATGAACAGAAATAGACCCAGAAGAAATAGTGTCACATATGTAATGGTGGCAAATGTCGATGTGTTTGGTCCCATGCGTTACAACAGGGTTGTTGGCAATGTCAATGGAACCCTTGTTATCGCCATCAAGGGTGAGTGAAGAGGGAAAGGTGAAGCCAACTTCATGGAGTAATGACTGCAGCCACATCCCTTGAGCTGCTGCTTGTGAGAGCAACATGTATTCGGCTTCTGTTGACGACAGAGACACCGTGTGCTGTTTTCTAGAGGACCAAGCGATTGCACCTCCTGCTAGTAAAAACATGTATGCTCCGATTGATTTGCGGTCATCAAGATCGCCTGCCCAGTCTGAGTCGGAATACCCCATGATACCTGCGCCATCATTGCCGTTGTAGTGTAAGCAATGATGAAGTGTTCCCTTCAGATATCGCAGGATGTGTTGTGCTAGAGTGAGGTGAGATGGAAGGGGATTTGTGAGGAATTGGGATAACTTCATAATGGCGAAGGCAATGTCAGGGCGGGAGATGATGGCAGCATATAGGAGTGAACCAATGAGTTGCTGGTATTCTAGTTGAAGAGGGACTGCAGTGATATAATCGTTTGCTGCTTTGACTGGAGAGGAGCCTGGAGGAAGTGGCGTGGTGGTTGGGTTGCAATCAATGAGGTGGAACCTATCAAGAAGGTCGAGGATATATGCCTCCTGATCGATTTGGAGAACGTGGTTGTCTTGATCCCTAGAGACATGCAGGCCAAGATAGGATTTAATCTCACCCAAATCCATCATCTGGAAGAGCACTTGTAGTTGCGCTTTGCATTCTTTGACTTCTGCCAACAAGCCACCCATGATAGTGATGTTGTCAACATAGAGTATGATGATCAGCGGTTTGGAGGAGGAGACGTAAATTCCAGAATCGGAATAGGTGCAGGTGAAAGAGAGACCAAGGAGGGAGTGGTGCACTTTGTGATGCCATTGCCGTGACGCTTGCTTTAGACCATAAATGGCTTTGGAGAAGCAACAGACCTTGGTTTCAGCACCTGGTGAGACAAACCCTTGTGGTTGCTCCATGTAGATTTCTTTGTCTAGGTCTCCATTTAAGAACGTGGATTTGATGTCCATAGGGTGGATTTCCCAGTCTTCTAGTGCAGCTATGGCAAGGAGGGTACATAGAGATTCAAATCGTGCAATGGGAGAAAAGGTTTCATTGTAGTCCACTCCGTGTATTTGAGTGAATCCTTTTGCCACAAGGCGTGCCTTGTATCTGCCATCTGCTTTATGCTTAAAAACCCACTTGTTGCCAACAACGTTGTGGCCTTTTGGAAGGTCAACAAGGTCCCAGGTGTGTAGATCCGCAAGAGAAGAAAGTTCTTCTTTACAGGCTGTGTGCCATGCATTGGAGTCTGCACTGTGGAGGGCTTGTTTCAGTGTTAGGGGGTCACGTGACACGGTGTGGGAAAGCATGGCAGAAACAGACGGTGAACCGTGGGGAGTGGCAAAAACATCGTCAACATCAGAACTCCCCCCCTCACTGAGTATGTCCACAAATTCATGGGGGCCGTAGGCACTGTCGGCAAACCACGCAGGATGGCACGAGACCCATTGAGAGTGATGAGGAACAGGGTAATCTGTGTCGACAAGGTGAACAGTGGGTCTTGGGCGACTGGGGGAACCAGACATGGCTCTGTGCCATGGAGGTGAGTTGGGAGGTCCTTGGTTGTGGACACAATGCTCAGATCATTGAGCATGAATGTGTGGAGGAGGCGAAGATGGAGGAGGTGCATGAGGCGGAGTGATGGGGACGTCATTGGTGGCAGCTGGGGCTGACAGAGCAGGGTTGTGGTTGACAACAGGAGCAGCAGGTGGCGGGGGCAAAGCAGGTGTGTCAGCATCATCATCTCCATTGTCGTCATCATCACTGCCATCGTGGTGAGTATCACTACCTGAATCAGAGCCAGCGTCGTCGTCGTCGCTATTGTCGTCATGTGGGATGGTGGCAGGCAGAGGGAAAACGTCAAGGACAGTTGGTGAGGAGGCCGCTGACAGGGTGGGGAAGACATCTTCCTCAAAGACTGCGTCGTGGCTGATGACACAATGGGAGGATGACTTGTCCCAGAAGACCCAACCCTTCGTTCCAGATTCATAGCCTACAAAGGTGAGTGGTCACGCTTTTGGCTCGAGTTTCGAGCGCTGAGCGTCAACAATCCAGACCCAGGTGCGACAGCCAAAGATGCAGAGATGGGACGCGTCTGGTGGCTGTGGAGTAGGCTGCCACAGTGCCTGCGGGGTCTGCCAATGTAGACATCATGTGGGTGAGAGATTGTAGGTGTGTACGGCGGTGCATACAGCCAGTTCCCAGAAACCTGAGGACAAACCTGTGTGATGTAGAAGACTGAGGGCCCGATCAAGGATGGAACGATTCCAACGCTCTGTGTGACCATTCTGCTGGGGAGAATAAGGGACGGTGAGTTGATGCTCAATTCCTTTTGCCACCAGTAGATCAGCAATGGAGGAAGCATATACTCCCCCCCTCAGTCGGACTGCAGCTGTTTTGGCCAATGACCGAAAAGGGTGTGTACATGGGAGAGGTAGTTGTCAAGGGCCCACGCAAAGAGATCCTTCCAAGGAAGAAAATAGACCATGCCAAAGCTGGAGTAATCGTCAAGGAAGGAGGTGAAATAGAGGTTGCGGGATCCAAGTGAGCCAACAGCCATTGGGCCTATGAGGTCAGAGTGGATGAGGTCGAGAGGAGGAGGCCCGAGAGCAAGAAGGGCGAAACGGGGCATGGGTGAGTTTCCCCTGGATGCAACCTTGGCAGAGGGGTGCAGAGGGGGAGGATGAAAAGGTGACGCCAGTTAACTGTGCCACAGAAATACACTGAACAACATGTTCTGACAGATGGCCGAGTTGTTCATGCCAAACGTGTATCAAGGGAGGAGTGATGGTGTGAAGTACAGGTGCTGGGTCAAGGGCAATCCAGTATGTCCCATTCTGGAGGATCCCAGAGCTGAACGTCATGCCATTTTTGATGATGGTACAAACGCCATCTCCATAGATGACACGAAAACCCAACGCATCGAGCCGGCTGATGGACAAATAGTGAGATGAGGCACTGGGGACATGGAGAACATTCGACAAAGAGATGTTCACAATGGATTTGTCCAGCAGGGTGTGTTGACAGGAACATAGTCTGCGACCAAGACATGCAATGAGTGAGCCATTGCCAATGGCAACAGAGCGCAGTGAGTCAGGGGAATATGTCAGGAAGTCATCCCTGTGCAGGGAGATGTGGTCGGTGCACCCGGAGTCAAGCATCCAGAGGCCATGGCCAGCGTAGTAGCAAGCATCAAGTTGAGTAGCAGAGGACATGGCATTTATGGACATAGGTACGCTGGACTCTCCTTTATCTTTATCCTGATCCCACTTATCCAACCCCGCCTTCACATCAGCAGGCATCCCATGTAGCGTCCAGCATGTGTCAATGGTGTGGTTGCGCCGCTTGCAGTGTGAGCAGTATGTGGTGTTGCGGTGGTTGCTGGGACCAGTGGCAGAAGAAAAAGTGGCTAGTGTGGACCGGAGTTTCGTGCGTGCTTCCTCATCCAAGATGTGTCCATGGATGTTTCTGATTGCGAGATGGGCGAGGTCGGAAGAGGCGAGTAACGCAGAGGAAAAGGAACTCCAAGAAGGAGGAAGGGCATGTAATAGTAAGAAGCACATGTTTTGCTCACTGACTTCGACACCTGACGCGATTAGGTGATCTTGGGTGATGATGAGGGCGTCAATCTGTGGTGTGAGGGGAGTGGAGATGTTGAACTTGCTTGTGAATAGGGCCTGAAAGTCGACAAAGGCAGCGATAACTGTTTGTTTACCATAGACTTCCTTCAGACCATCCCAAGCTTGTCACGCTGTCATGGAGTCTCCAGCAACCATGGCGGCGGGCTGTGAACTGCAATGCATTGCTATTACAGCTTTGGCAACATCATTGTCATGCTCCCAAGTTTTGATTTGGTCAGCATTTGTGATTGTGATGACAGGCATACCGCCTTTGATGTCTTCAGTAGAGGTGATGGGAGTGATGGGTGCTTTGGAGATTGTGTACCAAATGCCCATGATGATGAGTGCAGACTTTACAATATTTGCCCATTGTTTGTAATTTTTGGTGCCTTCTAAGATGATGTTGATCTTTGGAACCGAAGCGGCATTGGAGGGAGTTGTAAGGTGTGAGAAGAGTAGGGCGAGTACGAGATATGTGTGGGAGTTGAGTAAGGTGAAGACAAGTACTGCAGTGAGGATGAGGGAGACGCAAATAGCCTGGGCAGGGCCCATAACCTGTTGAACACAGGCCATGTGCGAGAGAGGAACTGGAATAGTTCTTATTGTTCTACTACGACGCTACTAACTAGTTATAGTAAGTCCAATAGTGCACGGACCAGATATGAGAGGACGACAGATGTGTGTATCTACATGTGTCCATGTTGGAGTGTGTTTGTACAGTAGATAGATGAAAAAGGGAATAGAATGTTACTAAGCTGTATAGACGTCAACAATGATGAGTCCCTGGACATCTGAGTTGGATCCGACTCATCCAGGTTTTGGGGCCATTGGTAATTTTCCTCCCTGTCTCTGGCTGTTGTCTTTCTTATTTGCACTGGCCACATAATTTCCTCTGCTTTCTGTGCCTGCCCACATCTATTGTCTCACAATAGCATCTTTCTTCAACAGCTCCCCATATGTACTGTTCCACAATCCTCTTCTCCTACAATCCACTGTCAGCTGTGCTTTTGTTCTGTAGTGCACATTAAGGTGTTTTTCATCAATGGTAGCTTTGCTTTTGTTGCCTGCATCAATTGATTGTAAGCTCTACTACGTATCTCCTTCATTGTAACAGTCTTCTTATGCAGTAGTATGCGCCATGCACTACTTCCTTATCTTTTGTATAGCAGGGTCCACTGTTTAAATGCAGCTTCTTTTGTCATATGACTCCTCTGCTCCAACAGGCTTTTCTCATCTGAAAACCACATTGTTCAGGGGTGATGTTCCTCCACTCACACTGCCTCTTTACCCTTTTTTCCACAATGCACTCCAGTGCCTGACAGAAGATGCCTCCCCATACAGGCCACATATCCAGGTGAGCAGTGTGAGGGTAGTTTATTGTACTGGTTATGTTTTACATTTGGTAGGGCACTTCCTTATAGACAATAATGGAACCAAAGA
>QLPN01004208.1:0-33039 GCA_003314395.1 Albatrellus ellisii | reverse complement strand
CGACTGCTGTGCTCCACTTTTTGAGCCATTCGGATCATTCAACCTAAGACCACGTGCCTGAAACTCCTTCTGCATCTCAGCCAAGAAGTCTGCCTCATTCAGCACATGCATCTCCTGAAGGGTCCTCACATTCCCCCTTCTTTGTTGTTGTTGCCCTTGAGGGCGTCTTGGTTTGGGACATTCTCTTGCGAAATGTCCTTCTTTACCACAATTAAAGCATAGGCGAGGGCGTGGTCCTCGAGCTCTGTCGACGTCCATCGGTTCTCCAGCAGGTGCAGCTGTAGAATTGAATTGACAAGGGGTAAAAGTACGCTGCTGTTGTGGCCCCTGTTGTCTTCCGTATTGTTGCTGCTGTGTCTGCCTTCTTCCCCAAGTCGACTCGAAGTTCTGCATATCCTGATATGCATACGCCCTAATTCTTGCTCTTCTCATCCATCCTTCTAGATCAATAGGGAGAGGCATCTCGACATAACAAGACTGGAGAAGAGGACGATTCATCCCTTTCTTGAACAATGTGCACAGTGCACCATCGTTATATCCAGATGCTGTTTTGTAGAGGAGGAATTCAGTGATGTATTCCTCTATATGATGGCCTCCCTGTGAAATAGCCGTCAACTTTTGCTGAGCCATTTGTTCTTCGTTGTGATCTCCAAACGTGATTTTCATCATCGTGAGGAGTTCATCAAAGTTTTTGAACGGCTCTTCATGCCTATGAGGCGCTATCCTGTGTGCCTCTATTTCTCTGAGGACTCCTTTCTTCCATTCTTCAGCATATCCTCCTTTGATGTAAGACAGTATGACTGTCACTTTATCGTCGTCCTTATACTCTGGGTGTGCACGAAGGACGAGATAGATTTGATCCAAATACGATTGGAATTTCTTTTTATCTCCATCAAAAGGAGTCAGTTCTGCTATGCGAACTTTGGGGAGGTGGACCCGGGGTGGGAGGTCTGTTCCAGATCCTGAAGAGTGAACACCTTCGCCTGATGCTAGGTGTGTCATCAGATCTGTCATCGCTTGTTGTTGCTGTACTAGCAACTTCTGCTGATCTTGTATTATCCTCATCATCTCCCCAAAAGTCGGTGGTTCGTGCTCTTGATCCATAGGAGCAGATGGAGCAGATGGAGGTGCTAGAGTTGCTGCTAAGGCTGTACCAAGACTGTCGATGTCTGATTCTAAGCGCTGCGAGGTCGACGGCTCTTGATCTCCTAAGCTCGCGAATCGATTCCTCGAGTGAGATTCTGGCTCCTCGCTGTCCGATCTGTGTGCGGGTGGAGATGGCTGTCTCCGGCTCCAAGTGTTCCACTGATTGTCTTGAGACAGATTGCTCAATAATCTGTCTTATTACTTCTATAAGTGTTCCTGTGCTTCTGGTATTGAGCGATGTCAAATTGATGGCACGCTCAGTCATACAACAGAAGCACTATATTTTCAATAAAATGCGCGGATGATAATGCAAACAAACAAGAAAGCGACGAAAAGTTTGAAAGGCGAAATGTCTACGCTAGTATGTAGACGTTTGGGGTCCCCCTGCGATGTAAGATGCGAAGTGATGGTGGGGGTTAATGTGAAAAGCGCGATCGGGGTTAGCTCCTAATTCAAGGAGGACAGGAGGGGGAACAAGGGAGGGGTCGTTGTAATACTGATATAAGAGCGACCTGAAAAGAAGAGGGGGGTACTTAATACGGTACCGCTTATCCTGATTCTTCCAACACTCTGATCTTGGATCTGGAAAGACCCAGAAGGGGAACCGCTCGTAGTTTGTCGCGGGTTCGTCGTGACGTTGAATGATAATACGTGCGTGCCAAGCAAGAAGGCGGCGGCGAAGGTGAAGACGGGTGGTAGAGGGACGAGTGGGAGGAAGGAGAGAGTAAAAATTTACGTTTAAACCTTCATCAAGGAGCTGCTCTGTCCTAGAGCGAGTGTGGGGGGGACGATGGCAGCGTGTGGAAGGGGCGGGTGGTCCTGGAGCTGTTAGATGGCTCACTGAGTTCCCAGGAATCTGGGTATCGTACGTTGTCCTCCCAGAACGTCCACGATTGCGTATCGATCGCTCGACTCCAAGTGTCCACCACGTGCGAGCTGTGGAGGATGTCGCGGGGCGTGAGGTGGATGTGTATGGGTTGAACACTGTAAGACCCAACAACGATTTGGAGAGTAGAAGAGGGTGAGCAAGGGACGTATACTTTAGTCCACAGGCTACAGATACACTCACTCTCGTGTTTCTGCCACTTGCAGTGTTGACAGAAATGGAGAGGAGGGCAGGGAAGGAAGTGGTCGCAGTAGAAGCGCTTCTGCTCACGTTTCGGTTTGTGAATGAAGCCTATGGTGTAAAAGGGGTTGCAGACGAATTGGTGGTGGAAGCACTGGTCTGCAGGAAATGGAGGAAGGGGAAAGGTGTGGGTGAAGGAGTTCTGATCAATTGTGAGGCCGACGCTTGTCGAAGCCGAACAACTGAGGAAAGCTATAACAAAAAGGACAATCTCACTTCAACTAGCGGATATCCCAGATATATTAGCGTATAGTAAGAAAGAGGAGAGAGTGGTACTGTACCTAGCAGATATCCCAGATGATCAGAACTGAGGAATAAACCGCTAGGAGTTGTATGTATATATAATACCCTAGAACGTGCACGGACCATGCAGTACAGTATAGGGCTGGAGAATGAGAAAGTAAAGTAGTGATGTCATATCTAATAATAGAGAGGACGCGTCATCGCTGACTGAGCTCCACAGTAACTGTGGGAGTGATTGGTGATACTCCGCAGCAGGTGTGAGAGAGATTGGTGAGCATGCACAGTAGACGTGAGAGAATGAATCATAACTAAATATAGAACAGGCCGATCGGAGATCGGACGACATATGTATCATCGGCCGATAAAGACGAAGTGAAAGAGTACGTGACCGTGGGAATCGCTTTGATAGATCAGGAGTGATTGTAAGATCTATGACAATAGAGACATAAGAAAATAGAGAAAAATGAAGAGAAAAATAGGGAAAATAATAGCGGCCTGACAAGGTTGTGCCCATGCTGCCCCCTGTGCTTTTTGCACTTTTGCAGCCTATGCATGTGCACCATATAGGCATGGCAGCTGCATCTGCCACATCCTCATGTACCTACCTGTCAAGCATGTAAATTACTGAGCCATATGCAAACCTTCAGCAGGTTTGAGCATCTTGCATTTGTCAAAGTGTATACAACAGAATCTTGAGGGTAAATGACAAATAGTATGAGACAGTGGTAGGAATGAGAACAAAGATTTGGATTTGTTGGAGTGAGATCTCATGCATGGTTGAGTTCAGATAGTGAAGTACAAGGCCTCTGAACCCAGTGGGGCAATGGCATGTAGGATGGCAAGGGCCTTGGCAGTGATGGGCATGCTGTGGCACTGCTCAAGGGTAGTGACAGCATGGACATTGGCCTGGAAATGAGGCACAGCTAGGACTTGTGTGTTGGAGATCAGGCACAGCATGGTCCATGCTTATGTGATCTTGCAGCATGGGTGCAGTGCAGATGCAGGGTCTAGGCACATAAAAATTGGCTACTTTGTTTTGTACACCTTTGTGTGATTACCCTGCCTTTTACCCCCCAACCCCCCTAGGACAAATGTGCCACTTTTTGAGTGCTAAACCATTCATTTCAACACTGTGTGATGTACATGGCACCACAGCAAAGAATTCTGCAAGGGCTAACATTCATTGAGCCATGATTCTGGGTCTCAGCATCTCAGCAAAGCAATCTAGAGTACCAATTTCAAGCTCACAGAATCTGAAGGGGAGGGTGTACCCCCCCCCTCAGACTTAAAGTCTAGAGACTCCTTCCAGCTATAAACTGGATTACAAAGTCTCAGCTACCATCAGCTTATGTCTAGAGTCCATCTGGAGCTTCTAGGTTCTCACAGGAAGTCACCCAATACCCATTGTGGTAATGAAGGCCCATTTGCTCTTGCTGGCACACAAATGCTGCCATGTTGAACAACTCCTCTTCATGGAGATCATCATTAGCCAGAGACTGCAGCAAGAAATGGCTGTCATCATCATGGTGTATTATTTCAAATGAGGCAGTCTAACAATATAGAATTCAATTGTTATTGATTTAGAGTTGATATGTCTTATATAATTTAAAGGGGAACTCTACAATTTGAAAGTTCATGGGTGGGACTTGAATACTTAGATCTAGAGTCCATCTAGCACTTCTTGATGCTCACAGGAAGTCACCCAGTATCCATAATTATAGCAACAGAGAATAAGAGGTATACATAGGCTATTGCAATAGGGAATAAAAGGAAACATTTCTCTATCTATTTACAGACCAATCCCAGTTCACAAACCAACCAACTCCAATTTCCAAACCAACACACCAATCCCAATCACTGCCCTTCCACCATAAACCCTGTGCCCTCACCTAGGAGGGGAGAAAGTAGGTGAGTATAGTACAACAGTGCAACTCAACAGTACAATTTACCAATCCAGTACAGAAACCAATCTTGTCAGGCCACTATTATTCTTCTTATTTTTCTCCTCATTTTCCTCTATTTTCTTATATTTCTATCATCATAGATCTTACAATCATTCCTGATCTATCAAAGCGATTCTCATGGTCACATACTCTTTCTTTTTGTCTTTATCTGCTGATGATGCATATATCGTCTGATCTCCAATCAGCCCATTCTATCTTTAGTTATAACTCCTTTTCTCACACTTACTGCACATGCTCACCAATCCCTCCCACAGTTGCTGCAGAGCCTCAGTCAGCACTGATGCGTCCTCTCTATTATTAGATATGATGTCATTACTTTACTTTCTCATTCTCTGGCCCTATACTGTACTGCATGGTCTGTGCACACTTCAGGGTACTATATATACATAGGACTCCTAGCAGTTTATTCTCCAGTTCTGATCATCTGGGATATCCACTAGGTACAGTACTCCCTTCCCTCTTATTTTACTATATGCTAATATATCTGGGATATCCGCTAGCCTAAGTGAGATTGTCCTTTGTTTTAGCATTCCTTCAGTTGTTTGGCTTCAGCTTTGCATCAGCCTCACAAATCTTGCCTGAACACTCTACTCCCTGCTTTGCTGCTGCTGCTTCTCCTAAACCACATTAAATAAGAAAATGTTATATAGTCTATTAGGAACAAAACTCGCCAAGACCTTGGTAAGATATTCTGCAAGATGTCAGGACACACCACATTCACAGTTGATCCTCCCTGGGAACCCTCAGGAAAGAAAACTGTGATCCTGTCCCCAGATGTGCAGTGTGACAATGCAACATAGAGTTGGCCATGGGCAAAAACTCCAGAGTGCAAGTCCAATCCAACATGACTGTGTAAGATGGCAGTCCTACATATCCCTGATGGGAGACCAGTGTGCACTCAACTTAGGAATAATCCAAAGAAGAGGATAAGCCAGCCATAACAAGCTGGAGTATGTTCACAATACTACAGCTACCTATATACTAAAGGAAAGTGTGCATGGACCAGCGCAGTACTCTAGGGCAGGTGCTACAGTAAATACCTGCAGTAAGTATGACATTATGCGCAGCATGGGTGCATCCAGAACATGAAGTGACAGTAAGTAGATAAAGATATGATAAGATCAGATGGACTGAAAGGAAGATGATCTAATCATATCTAATCAAAGAGAAAATAGAAAAGAAATGTAAAAGAAAATAAAGAGGTAACACTCCAAATAAATGAAGCCTGACAGACTGACTGATTGACCTTGTGACTTGTTGATGGTCATGGCAAAGGCAAGGTGAATTGGGAATTGGCAGTGTGATAGAGGAATGGGCAGTGACTGCTAAGAGTGGCCTATTGGATGGTCTTAGGGATTGTTCAACATAGTGCTCCTGGAAACAAGATGGTTGTAATAGGCAATGTCAATGTTCCTAATGACAATGAAGATAGGGATCAATGATATAGTGATGAGGATGATACCACCAATGACTCAACAAGGATCCAGGATGACATGTTCAGGTCTTAGTGGTGCTTAGTGACTTAGAGATCTTAGATTTAGTTCTTAGAGTTATGAAGTGAGTGAAAGGTGAGTTTATGTCAAGTGCAGAGAAGGAGAATCCCTAGATTGTGGGGTTGACAAGACTAGGGTATAAGACCACCAGGCTTTCAACTCCTTATCCAAAATGGGTGCTCTACAGATTGTACAAGTATTCAAAGTTCACTGATCAACAATGATTGCACAGCAATCAATGAGATCATGTGACTAAAGATGCATCCATAGTAAGCTAAGTAAAGTAGCCACCAGCACAAAATGGACAAGAGATAAACAAAGATGAGATAAGATGAGTCCTTGCTAATTGTATAGTAATAGTCCTTAGCAAGTAAGTGTTATAATAAATAAGTAAAGAAAAGATAAATACACTTTATAGTTGTTGGAGTAAAACTCACAGTGTGGTATGTAAATACTGTAGTATTATAAAGGAGAAGATATAGAGTCCTTACTATAAGTTGGAGCTAAGCTCAACAACTGTAGTTAATACCACACTTATAGTAAGTAAGATAAAAGGAAAAGAAAACAAGTCCATTATGAGGTGCCTAAGCAAGTGCCTTGTAACAGTTTTATTTTTATTTTTATTTTTCTTATCTTACTTACTATAAGCATAGTATTAACTACAGTTGTGAGCTTAGCTCCAACTTACAGTAAGGACTCTCTCTTTCCTTTATAGTACTACAGTATTTACATACCACACTGTGAGTTTTACTCCAACAACTATAAAGTGTATTTATCTTTTCTTTACTTATTTATTATAACACTTACTTGCTAAGGACTATTACTATACAATTAGCAAGGACTCATCTTATCTCATCTTTGTTTATCTCTTGTCCATTTTGTGCTGGTGGCTACTTTACTTAGCTTACTATGGATGCATCTTTAGTCACATGATCTCATTGATTGCTGTGCAATCATTGTTGATCAGTGAACTTTGAATACTTGTACAATCTGTAGAGCACCCATTTTGGATAAGGAGTTGAAAGCCTGGTGGTCTTATACCCTAGTCTTGTCAACCCCACAATCTAGGGATTCTCCTTCTCTGCACTTGACATAAACTCACCTTTCACTCACTTCATAACTCTAAGAACTAAATCTAAGATCTCTAAGTCACTAAGCACCACTAAGACCTGAACATGTCATCCTGGATCCTTGTTGAGTCATTGGTGGTATCATCCTCATCACTATATCATTGATCCCTATCTTCATTGTCATTAGGAACATTGACATTGCCTATTACAACCATCTTGTTTCCAGGAGCACTATGTTGAACAATCCCTGAGACCATCCAATAGGCCACTCTTAGCACATCACCTCTGGACTAAGGTCTGTATGCACAGGTTATGGCAAGCAATGGCAACCAGGATGTATATGAGGGAAAGTAAATACAAGACTCTTAGAAGGGAGAGAGTGGCAGGTAGCATCTGCAGTGTGGTGAGAGATTGGTGAGCACAGTAAGGTGACACCAAGTGATAGAGACTGCTGCAGAGGCTGTGAGACAGTGATGAAGATGGGGAGTAAAGTACTTACTCAGACAGGTTGAAAGACATCTGAGTAATTGTAATGTAGGAGTCCATCTTATATAGTGTCCACAAGTATAGTTAGAGCAGAGAGTGAGTGAGATAGAACAAGGACTACCATAAGGAGGGGGATGTACATCATTGAGAAAGTGATGTGGAGTGGGTAGTCCATAGGGGTGAGGGAGTGAGACATGAAACATCATGTGTATGTGTGATGGAGTAAAGAGTATGTGTGAGAGGAAAGGGAGCAAGCCAAACAAAATAATATAGTAGTATGCACATAGATATTCAACATATATTCAACAAGGTCCTTTAGCTGCACTTTCTGATTATTTGGCTACAAGCCTGTCTTCATCTCATCACAATTTATCTGCCATCCACCTTGATCCCTGTATTTGAGCAATGTGTTCCCACAGACTAGGTGGGAGGCCCTTGGAATTGCAGTTACCCTGCTTGTACTCTGAGAGCTGCTGGATACCTCTCAGGAAACCCATGATTGCTACAAATTGATGATGGTAGTCAGCAAAATCATTGAGTGGTTGCATACCCAACAGTCTGCACTCTTGTATGAGAAAAGATAAATCAGTGTGAGTCCACTTCTGGGTGACCTTGGATCCTGGATACTGTTTGTGTATTTCTGCCTTGAACATACATTGTCCTGTATCTCTGTATGTTGGGAGTGTAGTCCAAAAATCCTGGACATCCATGTCAACATAGCATCAGGTGTGAATTTTGTGTTTTGATTGTCTTGGATTTGGGCAAGATCAAAGTGGAACTTGAGGTCTTCAAGATGCTGGCACAGGTTGCAGGGGCACTTCAGGTCAAATTTCAGGGTGTTTCTATTGCCTCATGTGGGCATCACAGCATGTGGTGCCATTTTTGGGATATGTGGTGGGGTATGCAGAAGAGATATGGAATTGGTTTGGTGGGGTGGAGTTGGGGTAGTAGTTGAGATTGGAGATCAGGGCAATGATAAAATACTAGGCACAGAGAAGCATGATGAGTATATGGGTGATGAAGTGTGCAGGGTAATGGTTAGCTCTTCTTCTGTGAGTGGAGAATGTACTAGAGCTAGAGGTGGTGAACAGTGCAACAGACTGATGAGTCACTTGAGTTCATCTTGGAGTGCCTTGATATCTGGCAAGCTTGTATGTCAGTGTGGGTGAAGATTGTAGTGGTGTCTAGACATAATCTTGACTTGCAGCCCCTCACAGTGGGCTCCAAAAGGATAGGTGCTGCAGTGGGATGAGAGGGGAATCTATAATCATGACTGCAACAAATGCTGAAGGGTGTGAGCTGTAAGATCCTCTAGACATGAAAGGACAGAGAGTTAGTAGTTTAGAGAGAGTGATGTGATAACACAATGCAACAATAACATGGACAAGAATGCAACACAACAATAATGCAAATGCAATGCAACTATAAACATGACCTATGGGGTGTGTGCATTTTCTTGATTATGAGATACAAGGAGAGAAGAGCTGAAAGCACTATTTTGCCTTGCAATTTGGACAGGAGAGGGGAGACAAATCATGGGGGAATCTATTCATTCTGGCAGGTGATGAGCCATATAAATACAAGTTTAGCCCCAAGACTGGAGCACAACAAAATGAAACAGGAAATTTACAATACAGGGTTGATCATAGGGATAATTTGAAATGAGGTGGGGTCCAGACATGAATAAGGTAAAATGAATAAAGTATCATACTATAAAGGATGAGCAAAAAAGGAAAAGTGCTGATTGCACCAAATGTTGACTTTACAACCCATGACTCCAGGTTACTTTGGCAGGCCTTGACCAAGCCTTGGCCTATACATCCCATCAGTCCTGCTCCTTGTTGGCTGAACCTAGTCCTCTGTTCCAGCACTGAAGTAATAATGTGATTGATGCAGCTGTAGATGATTATTGCATGCAGTGCATTAATATCACTGTATTTGCCTGATGTTGCTGATGGTACTTATCTGATATGACATGTGCATGATGCTCATCAGCATGAATGGATGTCCCAGACAAAACCAACATATGCAAAGTATAGGCAAAATTCTGGCCTTTGGAAACATGCCAAGGAACACCCAAGGAGGATATGAGAAGTTTCACACCTTCATGGTCATACAAATACTGAAAGGCAACAGGACCATTTGGTGAGGTATGCATAGCAGAAGGGAAGTGGAATAAAGTGACATCATCCACTCATTTTGCAGAAGGTCATACACCCAGACCATCCCAAATGTCCATGACCACATCTGTAGTCTCTCCCTCCAATCCAGAAGCAGATGTGAGACCAAATGGTGCAAACATCATCTAGCCAAAATAGACCATGATGTGCAACAATGAGACTTGCAGGCTGATGGGTATTGTCCTATATGCTTTTTCAACATCCAGAGTCACCACTTGGTCACCCAGTGGAGCCAATGCAATCTGAAGCACCACAACATAAGTAACAGCACCTCTACTGCCACAGCAAATAAGAATAGCGCCTTCACATAAAGCAAGCTGGTTTTCTCAGGGCATGTGAAGGATGGCATGAAATCTGCCCATATTCATCAGAGAGCAATGTGCATGTGATCATGACATGACAAAGTGCACACACAGTACAATTAAGAACCAAGATGCATGTAGCATTGGTAGGTCTGATTAGACATGCTGCAACAGCATGTCTGAATATGTGCACAGCACAGGTATATCCAAGAGATGTGTGAAGCAAGGATATGTTGATCAATGTGTGCAGCAACAGCAGATCTGATGAACATGTGAAGCAACTGTCACAACCCTATCACAGGGCAAGATATGCATAAAGCATGAAGCCCATGAAGGTACACATGCAGTGAATAACAAGAATGATAAATGCCACATCTAAATAATTTAATGGAAACCAACAACAGAATGAAGCAAAAGAACAGGAAGGAAATGACATACAGTATCTGTGACTTTTGCTGCTGTACCCCATTCAGTGGGGAAATCATCAGAGTCCATGAGATTGTTGACAGAGTATCCTGCACATCCACAGAAAGATCACATTTGGGGTTCAGAGAATGAACCATACATGCAATCAGCATCACATTCCTCTGTTAAAGGACAATAATGGACTGTGTGGATTGCAATGAAGGCTACTTTAGATACCACACTAAGTGGGGGACTGAAGTCTAAAGTGAGCAACTAGAGAAACAAGAGACAGAGCCATAAGTACAGTACCTGAAGTCTGAAGTGAGCAACTAGAGAAAGAGCTGGCTGCACCACTGAGGACTCCTTTAAACTGTGCATAACTGCAGAGTATGAACTATAAGAGTGTGCCACAGGTGTGGGTAAAATATGAAGTCAAACGCATGAGCACAAAGAAAGATATAAGTAAATGTAACACAAAGTCTGGAAATCTCGAGATAGGAAAATAAGAAGAGAGTTGGTGAAGAACCTTATATAACAACATCCTCTTGTAGGTAGTCATCTATCCAGTGATCATCAGCAGAAGGATGATAATGCTGTCAAGAGGTTGTGAACTGGTGACCTCAATAGAAAAGCCAGAAGATAACTGTAGAGAAAGGCCAGGGTATTTATTGTTAAGATGTAGCTTGTCAAGGAATAATTGAAAGGCTTGAGGATGGTATGGTGAGACAATGTAATTGCATAGAGATAGAGACCCATAGAGAGAAATCAAGGGAGGACATGAAGGAATGCTAGCTTGAAGAAAAGGCAACAAGAGTTGACAAAGAGGGGAAGGTGCCTCAGTTGAAGCAAGAGTCACTACTAGTGGAGTGGTTGCCAGCACAGATAGAGCATGCGTGTTTTGCCCAGGTTGTGTGTGCACCATAAAGCATCTGGAACCAATGTTGAATGATAGACAGAAGTATTGCCAGTTGTCTTTGATGGAGACAAGTACCCCCTCTTTGTATCCCACTGGGCCACAATGGGATGACCTTTGGCAGATGTACATGTATTGCAATCATGCACCATGTGTCCTGAGTTGCCACAGATAAGGCAGATTCCCATGACTGGCTTTTTGGGTCTGCTGGCTAGAAAGGGACCAGGACACAAGTTTGAGGAGGAGCCATGAGAAAGTGGTTGTTGTAAGGTTGGGAATGTACAGAGGTTATGCCTGAGTCTCATGTTGGGCCAGAATTTGCAGACTGAGCAGCAGACAGTTCTCCAGTGAGAGTATGCATCTGAAAGTGAAGACAAGTAGAATCCAACTGATGCCAATAAACAGCATCATCATGTTCAAAATGTTCAGAGTGATAGTCAATGTGGTGATCAATGTCAAACTCTAAGATGGCTTGGAATTCATGTACATGATTGGCTAGACATGCAAGTTCATTATAATGAGTGGACCATCTAGCAAGGACATTGGGCTCAGAAACTTTGGCTAGAAAGACCAGATAATTTCCCCAAGCTTCTATGCAGAGTGTATGAATCAGGTCGGCTTCTATCCCAAAGGCATCAGGATCAAGAAGTCTCATGGAAACCCTGTCTTTCATAACCATTTTCATCATATGAAAGGTAGGTCTTGCAGCAATGTCCCATAGTGCAGAGTTGGTAAATAGCATCAAAGGAGTCTGAATACCTTTTGTTGCTAGTGAGAATATCTCTTGATGGCTAGAGACTTTCTTCCCATAAGTTGGTTTTTGTCTAGCCTCCACAGCTCTGGAAAAGAGAATATCAGGAGTAGACAATGACAAACCTGTCCCAGCAGACACAGGCAAGTTGATGCATCCAGTGTTTATTGAAACATGGGCAGAGTGGCAAACAGCAGATTGAACATCACAGTGTAGAGATAGGCTTGTGAGCCCAAGTGAAGATAAATGAGCCAAGAGGATAACAGTCCAGAGGCCTAGAAAGCTAGAGAGATAGCTGAGATCTGAGAGAGAATAGGTGTACCAGATGGTAGAGGGTACACAGAGGAAAGATAGAGCTCAGCAACATGCAGAAGTGTGAGGTGGTATGATGGTGAGGTAGGAAAGATATAGTAAGGACAAAATAGAGTTAGAGAGGAGCCCAAACTGTAAAGAGAAAAGAAATACCAATAAGGTGAGATAAAGAAAGAGATAAGCATATTTAATAAGTAAATAGTGTGTCCAGCATCATAAGGTAATGAAAAAACTGACAGTGTTGAGGCCAGTAGCAGCAAGAGAAACAGATGATGCCATGCACTCTGGGTGAACAAGGGAGTCCAGCAATAATTGCATTGAGGTTTGTTGACTGGTCAGTAAAACATCCAGAAGTTGCCTAGTGGCTTGAATATCAAATTATAATTGTTGTATAGTCAGATCAGAAGTCCCACCAGTTGGCATCTGCAGCACTGGAAGCAGATACAAGTGCTCCAGTAAATCAGCAGGAGTGATGTTGTCATCACCAGAGGAGATTGCAGAAGGGGCTGGAGAGGATGGTCTGACTATATGCATACCCAAGATGGCTGTATGCATTCTGACAGAGGCAACAAGTGGGCCTGTAGTAGCCATATATATCTGCAAGGCAGAACCTGGTGTAACACCATCAGGGGGTCAAATCCCCTGAGTACCATGACCTGAAGGTGGGGCAGAAGGGCTAGTCATTGATGATAGGACAATTGAAAAGTTATTGTGATATAGCATGTAGCAAGTTGGGTTCAAGGAGTGTGAGAAGATCTCACTGCCTGTCTGGAGTGATAAGACTGATGCTTATGACATTGTGACAGTCTGCTCCACACTCATGTGCTAGCTTAGTTAGCCTTTGCAAATTTCCATGTCTTGCTGCACTCAACTGGAACTTTTCCAGCATGAAGGATGAAGGAAGGGTGGACAGCAAAATTTTGACAGTGTTTTCTCATTGGCAACACCCCCCACATCACAAATGAAAAGATACTCTCCAGTTGTAAAACCACTTTCCTGGAGAATATTAATGCAGCAATCCCTGATTCCACTTGACAGTAATGTAACTTACTTTGTTGTATGCATACTACATGATATATCCAAGAAAAGTGAAGTATGGTACAGCACTTTTTGGTTCCATTACTGTCTACTTGGATGTGGCCCACCCTACACAAGATATAGCAATACATATGTGACCTCCTACTGCCTGCAAGGTTACATGGCCAGTGGGGTGCACCTCATTGTGTGTGCTGCAGCTGGCAAGCACAGGAAAGAACATACTGTAGTAGAGATTTTGCAAATGCCCAGGTACAAACACCAGACATGGGTGGTGTATGGGAAGAAGGGGAGTGACAGATGTGTGAAAAAAAACTCCACTTCTGGCCATGTGAGAACCAGCCCACTGATGTTGAGGTATCACCCACCCCATGATCTAAAGCAGTCATTGAGGCTGTGGTAATAAAAAACACTGCAGGGAAGAAGTGTGCCCCTTGCACATGCCTCATAACCCCTTCCCCACCAATCCATCTGAGAATGAGGCATTGAAGGCTTCTATGCAAGAGTGCCAAGTATAGAGTTTATGGTACAGTAAATGACCTTTAAGTACATCCAGGAATAAATTCTTGCATGCTCCAACCATTTCTTGACATTGAGGAAAATGAGCCAACCCAAGTCTATCACCAACCTGACACTGTCCTGCAAAATGGTGATATTGATGCTGAACCTTGGGTCTACAGGTCTGTATGCTGGTGGGAGCCAGCACATTCACCAGCCACCTTTTGCTCCTTGGACAGAACAGATCCAGCCATCCTCTCACAACTTCAGGCTAACAAGGAGATTGGTGAAATGCACTTTGTTCACTGAGTGAAACCCAACATTTAGCATGCTGCAAGCTGTGTGAATGCCTGAGTGTGCACTGGTGCTCAGCATTACCAGGCTTGTCAAGGCCTGCCACAGCCAAGGTCCTGGCATTGAGCACAGCAGATTCCTGAGAGACTAGCTAAGACAAAGAATGATTCTCTGTGCACATGAAGATCATGAGGGTTTGGGGGGTTGGTTGGGGTGAAACATAGCATTGCTATAAAAGATATGAGGGTTGGGTTCATCATCATCTTGAAAGGCCTTCCTCCAAATCTGCTGCACATTCTTGACCTGTGCAAGAATTGTAAAAAACATGTAATGTGTGGGTTTGTGGTGAGCTCAGCACATCATTGTGCAGTCAATGACAGGTCAAATAAGGCTGAGTACCACTAAGCACCCACTACCACTATAGGGCTTGGGGGGTGGTAGTGGTAGTGGTGAGTGATGGGGGTAGTGCATATGTCTGTATCATGGTGATGGGTGATGGTGTGCCACAGGAGGGTGACAATTGGAGGGAGGAGGTAGTAGCACTGAGTGACAGGGGTGAGAGCAGGGAGGAGCAGTGCTAGTCAGAAGTAGCAGTAGAGGTGGTTGTCAGAAGGAGGTGGAAATAGAGGAGCCTCAACAACCAGGCACATGACCTGTCCATGCCATTGTATTTAAAGTTGCATAAAAATGGGAGTGAGACAACCTCTTCCTCAGTTCTGTTGACTATGGGTCAGGATATGAATTCAAGGTGAGTGAGATCTGGATGAGATGTAGGGTTAATGAGGGCCAGATTTCAGAGCTGAGACAATCTTAGTAGTACAAGAAGTGAGGAGTGGGAGAGATTGTTGTCATTAAGCTGGTATTCATGCAGATACTCAATATGCAAAGATATGAGATTGTTGAAGACTGGTGAATTCAAGAAAACACCAAACCCAATGAGTTCAAGGCATCACAGAAGAGGGGTGTGGTTCCCAAGAAAATTGCTTGGTAAGATGGCACAGGATCCATGAAATGCCAAATTGCAGCACAGCTCAAGGGATCCAAGGAATGGTGTTTTTGCCTTGAACAACTTGGAGAGGGATGTACAAAGTTGTGGCATCACACTGATAAACATGTCCCTCACACAATGGATGTTTGCAAGTACCATTCACACCAGATCAAAATCTTTTTCCTCTTTAACAATTGTTGAGGGTTGCCAATGTGAATGATGTAAAATAGTGATAAGGGATTCCTTGGGATGAGAAAGGCATTCTGCAGTCCACATTGGGAGCAAAGAGATGTCCTTGCCCCACAGGCTAGGATTCTGGAATACAACTTGTCACCAGTGGTGACAGACATGAGTAATCTTCATTCACCCCAAGTTGACCAAGTTGGATTGATCATCTAACTCCATGCTATTGAACAGCATTGGAGTTGGCTTGTCATCATGGATGTCCATGTGTCACTGGATGGTGCAGTTGTCTCCAGTGAGCCATGGCACATCCATTTCTGGCAATAATGAAAATATCTCAATGAAAATATCTTCTGGGAGTTGTGCCACTGGAGTCAATAATGTATTGTGACACATCAGAAATGTGCATATGATGCCACCAAGGACATTTACATCATTGCTGAGCCTATGACTAACCACTTTTATCCTGTCTGCACTGTCTGCAGCTAAAGTACTGCTCATGTCTTTGAGTCATGTTGTTAGAACAGATGACCAAATTGGAGTGCTGTAGAGATTATGAATTAGCTCATCTTTCTCATTTTGACTCAAGGAATGTACCCTGATGATGCCAGCACTGATTCCTGCTTAGGCCAGTCAGTTGCAATGATGGGTGTATTTAGAATGTGGGGCATATGTAAAGTGAGAGAGGGGAATATGCTCATATAATAAGAACATAGGTGTGAATGTAGAAGTCTCTACCACTAACAGGTCTCTGAGGTTGTGCCATCTACAAAGTGATGATTATCTCTGACATATATACCCTCACATGGAGATGCATAAGGCTAAAGGCTGAGACATATATTTATGTTTATCTCATGAACAACAATTAACACACTCCAAGGACAAAAAGCAGTGCAACAGGGGCACATCATGACACTGAGTGGCTGACAATGTGTTGACATTTTGTGCTTATTAATATCTCCATCCCTTTATGATTGTTTACTACTGCATACTTACATACTTTGAGCCATACCTATCAAATAGTCAATACTACATACCACTATAGATATAAGCTAAAACTCTTAGTGTTCTGCTCACTGTACATAGCCTGCTTTCAACACAATGTGAGTGAAATATTTTGACAATGAGTCACCCTTACTTTTGGGGTATCAATTGTGATCAATTGTTCTAATACATGTGTTCAAGCTTCTACAGCTACACAATAATTTCATGGTACACAGTCAATAGATCCAGTTCTAATTAATTTGAGAAGTCTCATTGTCAACAGAACACAACAGAGGTTGAATCTGTGTCAGTCTTTGTTTTGTGCCATGTGAATTCAGCTCATGCCATGTCAGTATTATTCTCAGGCTTGGGGTAGATCTTATGTGTGCATTACATGATGCATGTCCTGCCTATCTCTTTGGACATTGTCATCATCTTCAAGTTCCTCTTATGAGGTATTTATCATCAAGAAATGTGTGTGCATGCTCCCACAATTTTTATGCTCTTGCATCTGCTTGTCTGTACATTTTTGGGTAGTTTTATGGAAGTGTGCTCATGCATGGAACACTCAGAGAGGAAGGTGGTGAAGATGGGATGAAGACAACTAAACAGGACAACAGTCTGTATAGCAGCAGCAAGGTGGTGAAGGCACAACAAATGGAGAACAGGAGAGACAAAAGAGACTGGTGTCTAGGAGTTGTAAAGTTGGTCATAAATACTGTTTGTTGAGAAAGGAATCAGTGAGGTGGGTGGCATGAAATAGGACAGTGTGATGAGTCTTGAAAACATGTCATAGTATGATATAGGCATCTCTGACATATGTAGGGGGGGGGATCAGATAGATGTGTGGTATGTGTGATGAATAAGCCACAGGGTTACATTTTACTATTATTAAATCTATGTATATTGTGGTATGACCATGGTTCACATTACTTTGTACACTTATTGATTACTCTGTAATGACATTTGTTATACACTTCTTGTTACCTTTGTAGCAACCCTTGTGTGCTTTTTTGTTGCATTTGTCATATGCTTCTTGTCACAACACTAATTTGCTTTTTTGCTACCTTGTACATTATAACAGTTGTTTATGATATTTAAAATGGAAGCTGTTTTTGATCAATTATTTTTTATGAGGTCTATGTAAGGGTTCAGCACAATGAATGATCATCCAGAACCCTATAGATGAAGGGGCAGAGCCTGAGGGAAAGCCTGGGTTTAAGACTGAATGACCAAGATACAAGTGACTGGTGAAGTCTCACTAATGCACCAACAGAGAACTTGTCAGGTGACATATTTTTCTCCTTATTATCCCCTACATTTTCTGTATATTTATTGTACTACTGATCCTTTTATCACTCATGATCTAGTGAAGCAATCTATTCAGTCTTCCATTTATCTTATCTGGGTTCATTGACCAATGATGTGCCTGTCACCCAACCTCCAATCAGCCTGCTTACAACATAGTTATGACCCTTTTCTTGCATGGACTGCAGATGCTTACTCAGCTCTCTCTCACACTTGCTGTGGAGTATCACCAATTTTTCTCATACTTACTGTGGACCTTACTCATTGCCTTTTGAGGGCCTTTGGCCATTGGTTGACATATACTATATGACTGTGTAGCTCTGATGGCTTCAGAGACTTGCCCTATATTACTACTAGTATATATTGAAAATACAGGTGCAGGGTCACAAGTAACAGAATAAGCCTCAGCTATTGGTTGTGAGAATGGTGATGACAACATATATCTCCAAGCTATACACTTGGAGATGTCCATGACCTCCAGGACTTGATCCTGTGCAAGGCACATCCAACTGAGTGAAAAGAGATAGAGATGACTAGGAGAGTGAGGTACTGTCAGATAAGAAAAGAAAGAGATGACTGGAGGCCTACCTCAGCAAGAGTAAGAAGTGCTGAGGCTTAGAGATGAAAGAAGAGAACTGATATAGTGTAGCAATGATAAAGTTTAAGAGGAGCTACAAATATGAGAACAAAGAGATATCCCAAATGGGAAGACAAGAGTGGAACAACATGAAGGGAAATGAAACCATGTGAAATACCAGTACAGCAAGTAAGATGGAAAGAGGATGGAGTAAGAAGAGCATAAAGATACATACTTAGTATGTGTTAGCATGATCAGCATCATATAGCAGATAAAAAATCAACATATATACCTTAGGACTCCTAGTGATATTCTCTAGTTCTGTTCATCTGGTGTCAGGCCACCTTTTATTTTTCTTATTTTTCTCTTCATTTTTCATGATTTTCCAATATCTATATCATCACTGATCTTCATATCCCTCAGTTCTGATCATCTGGGATATCTGCTAGTCAAAGCACAGTTGTGCTTTTTGTTTCTTAGTTGTTTCAGTTGTTCAGCTATACTTCTGTTGGCCTCACATGATGAGAATGATGGCTCCAATAATAATTTGGGGATCCAGGATGACAAAGTATAGAGGTGTTATAGTGACACTTAGTGACTTAGAGATCCTAGACTTAGTTCCTTGGTTCAGAGCAAGACTTTATCAGGCTTAGATCAAGCACAGTATAGGAGGATCCCAAGATTGTGAAGTTGACAAGACTGGGGTTTAAGACTGCCAAACTTGACACTATTTATACTGAGGAGATGTTCTAAGTATAGTACATGTAATATAAGGTTCACAGATCAACAATAATTGCATAGCAATCAATGAAGTCATGTGACCATGAACACATCCATAATGAACTATGAGTAAGCAGCCACAAGCACAAGATGAATCAAGAGATGAACAAGGGTAAACAGAGACAAGAAGCACAAGTCCTTGCTAATTGTATAATTTTAGCCCTTAGCAAGCAAATGTAGTTTAAATAAAGAAAAGAAAGAAATGAGATGCTTATAGTATTTGGAGTAAAGCTCACAGCTTAGTATGTAAATACTATAATGCTATAAGGGGAAAGAGATAGAGTCATTACTATAGAGTGGAGCTATGCTCACAGCTGTAGTAAATACTATGCTTTATGGTAAGTAAGATGATATTAAAAAAAGGAAAGAAAAGAAAAAAGCATCTGTTATGAGGTGCCAAAGCAAGTGCCTTGTAACAACATGGATGTCCTTCTGTCTACTATACAATGCTGACCAGACTCACATGTACTAAGTACATCTCTTTCATGTCTATCTCATCTTTCTTATATTATCTTCCTCCAGTCACTTGCTGTGCCAGATGATATATCACATGCATTTATTCATATTGTGTATCATTCCACCCCTATTTTCCTTTCTTATTGTCTCTTTGTTCTTATGGTTTAGGCACCTCTCTAACCTTACCATTGCTACACTATATAACCTTCTACTCTTCCACCCCCACATCTCAGCACATCTCACTATTGCTGAGGTAGGCCTTCAGTTGTTTCTCTTTCTTTCTTTATCTGACAGTACCAATCTTCCTCAGTCATCTCTCTCTGTGTACCTCCCTCTCTGTCATGCACCTCATTCTTATCTACTCAGCTTCTATTCTTTCTCCCTCTAATTGCTGCCCACAATGTAGGATTCTGATCCAATGAATCATCTTGTCCTCTGTCTATTACTCTTCATTGTCTGGGCATTCCAGAAGGTATCCTGCTGATTCTCCTGTCATCAGTCCTGAAAGCAACACATTATGTCTCTTTCATCCACTAAAGCAGAGTACATGGTACTTGTCACAAGCCACAGCACATGCCAAATGGTTGCAGTTGCTAATGACAGAAATTGGCTTTGGTTCCACCTGACCAATTTGTCAAATTTAATCTATCTTATGATGCTGGACTCACTTAGATATTGTGTACATCTTACACTCCCATCTTATCTTACAAATTGCTGGTTACTTATTGTACCAGTGAGTACTTTGCATGGACTTATTTATTTCATACACATCATTTCATTTTATCTTTCCTTTCTCATCACTTCTTTGTTCTTTATAGTTGAAGCTCCTCTACAACTCTACACTGCCTCACTACATCCATCTTGCTCTGTCATCATCCTACCTCAGCACTCTTGCATAGCTGCTGAGGTGGGTACTCCTGTGCACTCTTTCCCCTTACTACCTTCTTGCACAGTCTCTCTCTCTCTCTTGTGTACTTCTATCTGTGTATGCTCTCATTCTTTCTATTCAGATGTACAACCTCTGGGCTGTCATCCTTTGGCTTCTTTATCTCTACCTGGGCTCACAAGCCTATCTCTATATTGTGATGGTCTATCTGCCATTTGCTGTCCTGCCCATGTTTCCACACAATTTTCATGAGGGGACAATAAGGGCTCAATAGACATTGTGAACAACCTGATCACTAGCAGGGATTCCAAACACATAGACATCCACTTTCACTTCATTTGTCAGTATGTTGAAGATTCTTCTGTTACCTTACAATGACTACCTTCTAACCTTATCACTGCTGATACACTCACCAAACCCCTTCCTTTTCTGTCTTTACTACACACCACTCTGACCTTGGTATGCTAGAGGTTGTGAGGCCAATGGTAGTCAGGTCAAACAACAACTAAACAAAAAAAAGAGAAGGGATGATACATGCTGACTAGCAGATATTGTCAGAACATACTTATTTTTCTCTTCATTTTACAATTTCTTTTACTCTTATTGCTCAAGATCTCCCAGAGATATCTTATCTTATCTTACCAGATCATTGGTAGATTTTATTGCGATTATCTATGACTCATACTTATTTAATCATTGGGCCACTTACTGTACAGATATGACTACATTTCCCACAGATGCTATGCATCTTATTTACATATATTTGCCCTATGGTGACAGTACATGGTCTGTGTGCTGATCCCTGTAGTATATAAGGAGTCTCTTGTAGTAAAATAGTTCTTCAGATTTATACATCTGAGATATCTGCTACTTCAGCATGAATCATCTTAAGTGTATTGTCTCATCCCTTGCCAATCCCCTCTCCTTCACAGTTGTGACCTCACTGTCTAGCATGTGCCTCACAATTGTATAAAGCTCCTTTCAGTAACTTCACAATCACATCCCTCTCATCTCACAACCATCATTCCCCTCCCTCCTTGCTCAAGAGAGCATTGTAAGTGTTATAGTTCTCCAAATTCTTCATAGTTCAGCTGCAGGGCTGGGCCATATATTGCTTCAGCAAGCAATGCTAGGGTGTCTACCACTTAGTGGGGCATCACAAACCCTCCTGACAACCATTTGGACCAGGAGTACTATAAACTTTTACTATAACAAGATCTCTTTCATAGTATTAGTAGCACTAGTACTTACCCTTACATACTATCATCCCTTCCATTTTTGTGTTTGAAAGGCCTATTCCCTTGAAAAAGGAATAGTGAGTTTTTACTTCACACAAATCTTATTTTTCACCATTCCATGCATTCTATGCTCAGAAAAGAGAACTTGATTTGGCAAATCCTATGCCAGGTTCAGCACTCTTCCACCACCAACTTGTCCAGCAACTTCTATGCCAATGCCTATAATTACACCCAACAACAAGCAATCTGGTTCTTCTGCCTCCATAATCCCTACTACAATGATCACCCTGAGGAACTCCCTTGGCATTTCTTTCCAGACTACCTTGACCACACCAGCCCATATAGAAATTCTTTCCCACAAGCCTTCATTTTTAGAAATGAACAATGATGCAACCAGGGCTGAGCACATGGGAAATGAGGGAACCAGCACCAATGGTAGAAGATTCCTCAGCAGAAAGAGAAAGGGAAAGAAGGGATGCAGATGAAACAAGAAGACTCAGATTACTAGATGTCGAGGAAGTGATGGAGATGATGAACAATCAGATGAAGCAGCAGGCATGGATACAGAAGGAGCAAGGTGATGCAATAATAAGCCTGGGAACCACAATGGCAGATGTAGCCAAAAATATGAAGGAAATAACAGCAATGATGACATGACAAGCCCAACCTTCAGTAGCCCCACAAATTATTCCTGCCAGCTCCTCTGGCCAAGCAAATGCCCCAGTGGCCTATGTATTTGCCCAACACCAGGTAAAAGTTTCACCACCTACAGCATACTTGGGGAAGCAAGACAAACTTGACTTGTTTATCCAAGAACTATTCCTGGTGTTCACAGCAAATTAAATGTGGACTGATAGTGACTGAATCACCTACACCATATCATATATGATAGGAGGTTCAGCAGAAGCATGGAGAAATCTTCAAGTCACTAAGTAGTGATTACATGAAGCTAATCCCTTCAATCCACTATACCCCATGCCTTTCCAGAACTGGGTAGAATTTGATGCAAAACTCAGGGAACAATTTGTAGATCCAGATGAAGCACATACTGTGCAGCAAGCCCTGCATAAATTAAGACAAATGCCAAAGAATACACCACAGACTTCCTTTTATTAGCAGCCAAAACACACTATGATGAGCATGTGCTCATTGACTGCTATAAAAGGGGGCTCAATGGTGATCTTTTAGGCCACATATATAACATCAATCCTCCCCAGGTCAAATATTTAGAATGGCAACAAGTAGCACAAACCATGGATAGGCATATGTGGGAATACCACTGGCTTATGCAATCTAGGGGAACACCACAATGGACCCCCAGATATACACAATCAGCTACTCCACAGCCATCTAATATGCAGAAGGCTAATAATGCAACAGTACCAATGGATGTTGACACAGCACACAGAAGAAGGCCGCTCATTTGTTTCAACTGCAGAAAGGAGGGTCATAAGGCAAATGTTTGTCCACAGAAGAAGAATATCAGAGAAATTCATGAAGAAATTAGGCAGATGTCCATGGTGGACTTCAAGAAGTTGATCTTTGATGAAGGAGAAAGGAGGAATAATTTGGGTTTTGCAAAGGACAGCCAGTAGATGTTGCTGGACTGTCCAAAAATATGTTTTCAGTACTTACTCTGGACAATGGTGCTGTTGATCATGCCAATGTATGTGACCCTGTTGAAGTAGCATTTAACAACATTGCATCAGAGAAGAAGACTGAAAAGGAAGAGACATCTCAGAGTATGCCCTTTCAAAGGGAAGAAAAGCATGTAGTCATGGGAATTAGAACAGAATTACCCATTGTCAAGGTTGAAATCAAAATACCAGAAAGCAGACAGGTCATAATGATCAAAGCATTACTAGACTCAGGAGCCACCATGTGTTATATTGACAAGGAATTTGTGAAAACAAATCATCTTAGCACCAAAAGGCTTCCAATAGCTATACCAGTCTACAATGTTATGGAACCAAAAATGAACAAGGATATATCAAAGAAACAGTGGATTTAATCATCAAAGTCCAGAATCATATAGAAAGAATGACATTCTGTGTTACTGGACATGGCAAGGTCAACCTAATTCTAGGAGAAACCTGGCTTAAAATCCACAATCCAGAAATAGACTGGAATACAAGAACCATATCATTCACCAGATGTCCCAGACAATGCCATCTATGAGTAGTTGAAGAAAGACAAGAATGGAAGAGGACAGAAAATTTGAAGGAAGTACCACAAATGATTGAGGTAGATGACAAAGACAATGATGAAGTACAAAAGGGAGATCACATCCTCTGCATCATGATAGGAGATGATGAGAAAGATCTGCAATTCGAAACATATCCCAAGATCTAGCAATAGAGGCAGAAAGAAAAAAATCAAGAAGTCCTTTGAAGATATTGTTCCCAAAGCGTACCATGGGTTCAAATCAGTCTTTGCAAAAGAATCATTTGATGAACTGCCTCCCAAAAGAATATGAGACCATGCAATTGAATTAAAACCAGGTGCCAAAATGCATATGGGAAAGGTGTACAACCTCTCCTTTGTTGAACAACAAGAGTTGGAGAAATTTGTCAAAGAAAACTTGAAATCTGGATGAATACATACATCCAAATCACATATAACTTCACCATTCTTCTTCATCAAAAAGAAGTCAGGAGAATTACATCCCATTCAAGACTATTGTCAACTTAACGAGATTACTATCAAGAATTCTTATCAATTACCACTCATCTCGTAATTGATAGATGATCTCAAAGGGGCCAAATATTTCACCAAACTTGACATACAATGGGGATACAACAATGTTCAAATCAAAGAAGGAGATGAATGGAAGGCTGCCTTCATCACCAATAAAGGACTATTCAAACCACTTGTTATGTTCTTTGGACTTACCAATAGCCCCACCACTTTTCAAACCATGATGAATCATCTCTTTAGAGAACTCATTGCAAAGGGCAAAGTGGTAGTCTATATGGATGATATCCTCATCTTCACTGCAACACTAGAGGAACACTGTCTCATAGTTGAAGAAGTCCTCAAGATATTACACAACAACAAACTCAACTTGAAACTGGAAGAATGCAACTTTGAAAAGACAGAAATAGACTATCTTGGCCTCAAAATATCCTTTGACAAAATCATGATGGACCCAGTAAAGTTCAAGGGATAGCAGAATGGCCCACACCAACCTCCATCACAGAAGTCCACTCATTCTTAGGTTTCACCGACTTCTATCATTGCTTTATTAGAGGCTTCTCCAATTTAGCAAAACCCCTGAATGTCTTACTACAAAAAGATAGCAAATGGTGTTGGGAACAGGAACAAAAAGATGCCTTTGAAAATCTAAAGACAGCATTATGCTCTAAACCTGTCTTAGTTTTTCCTGAACCACATTGGCCATATCTTGTAGAAGCAGACAGTTCAGGATATGCTACTGGTGCAGTACTATTGCAGATGAGGGATGATGAAAAGTGGCACCCAGTGGTGTATATCAGCAAAGGGTTATCACCAGCAGAGAGGAATTATGACATCTATGACAAGGAGATGTTAGCTGTTATACACACACTAGAGCAATGGCAACACTATCTAGAAGGAACAGATAGTCCAGTTGAGATCCTTACAGATCACAAAAACATAGAGTACTTTATGAGTGCCCAGAAATTGAACTGTTGCCAGGCCCAATGGTCTCTATTTCTTTCTAGGTTCAACTTTCACCTTTCCCACAGACCAGGAAAGAGTTTGGCCAAACCTGATCTCCTCTCAAGACAAGCAGATCATAAGGAGGGGGTGGAAAATGACAATGAGAAGGTCATACTGTTAAAACCAGAATTTTTCAAATCAAATAATCTTGTTGATAGTGCTTGCACATCCAAGATTACAGACAAACATATCATAGCAGTTATGGCAAACAACATTCCACTCCTTCAAAAGACAGCAGATGAACAGGAGAAAGATGGAGATGTCAAGATGTGGGTAGAACTATTGGCAGATGAAGCAAAAATGGCTACTATAGCAGGATGGGGACAAAACAAACAAGGATTACTTACATACAAAAACAAAATCCCAAACAGCTGTAGAGCAGAAGTTGTAAAATATTGCCACAACACCCCAATCACAGGATATCTGGGACAATGGAGAACACTGGAGATAGTGTTGAAAATGTTTTGGTGGAAGGGAATGGCTGCTTACATTGGAAAATATGTCAAAAGTTGCAACATATGCCAAAGAATAAAGATGATGAATGTAAAACCACAAGGAGAATTAACACCCAATGAAATACCAAATCATCCTTGGCAAATCATATGAACAGATTTGATTACACAATTACCAGACAGCCAAGGATACAATTCAATTCTTGTGGTCATTGATTGTTTTTCAAAAATGATTCATACTATGGCAACAACATTGCAGAAGGAGTAGCAAGATTGTTCAGAGACAATATTTGGAAACATCATGGACTCCCTGAAAATATTTTATCTGATTGGGGTCCCCAATTTGCTTCCAAAACAATGAAGGAATTAAACTGGTTATTAGGCATTAGAACAGCCTTATCCACCATGTATCATCCACAAACAGATGGACAGACAGAACAAATTAATCAAGAGATAGAGCAATATCTCCATATCTTTGTCAATCATCATCAATCAGACTGGATGAATTGGTTACCCATGGCAGAGTTTTGTTATAACAACAGAGTCAATGCCTCTACCAAATATTCTCCATTCATGCTAAACTCTGGACAAAATCCATGCATCAGATTCAAACTGGGCAAGACATCCACTATCAATTTGGTAGGAATTTTTGTTGAAGGATTGATGAGGACAAGAGAAGATGCAGAATCAGCACTAAGGAAAGCAGCTGATGACATGAAGAAATACTACAATGCTCATAGAGGAAAGACTCCTCAATATCAAATCAGAGATAAATTCTGGTTAGATGCATCCAATATCCAGACAGGATGACCAACCCAGAAATTAGATCATAAAAGACTTGGACATTATCCCATCATCAAGGTGCTATCAAACAATACTTATGAATTAGCACTTCCCAAGTCCATGAAGATTCATCTGGTTTTTCATGTCATCAAACTACTACCATTCACTCAAAATGATATTCCAGAGTGAGTAGTCAAACCACCTCCTCCTCCCATTATCAAGGACAATGTCAAACAATATGAAGTAGAAAAATCTTAAATAGCAGAAAATATCATGGACATATTCAATACCTCATCAAATGGAAGAATTACCCAGAAGACAAAAATTCCTGGGAACCAGCACATATTATGATCAAAGATGTACCTGAACTGGTTAAAGAATTCTATAATTCATATCCTGCTGCTATTAGATCTATTCAACATTGTTCCATTCCTATCAAATGACTTTCAAACTCAGCCACACTACCCACTCATGGATCAGAGCATGCTGCCAGATTGGATCTTTATAGTGCAGAAGAAATTGTAATTCCTGCACACAGTCAAAAGCTAGTCAATACTCAAATCTCCTTGGCTATACCAGACAACTGCTATGGATGTATTGCTCCTTGCAGTGGTTTAGCTGTCAAGAATTCCATTCATACTGGAGCAAGAGTCATTGATTCAGATTACCATGGACCAATAAAGATTCTTCTGATTAATCTTGGCAACAATAACTTTATAGTCCATGTCAAAGACCAAGTTGCTCAGTTGATCCTCAGACACATATCTCTTGCTGATATCAAAGAAGTTAATTCATTGGATGATACACAATGGGGAGAAAAAGGATTTGGTTCTACAGGAATTTCTACTGCTTGTCAAGTCATCTCACCCTAAGAAGGGGGGTATTTGTCAGAATGTACTTATTTTTCTCTTCATTTTACAATTTCTTTTACTCTTATTGCTCAAGATCTCCCAGAGATATCTTATCTCATCTTACCAGATCATTGGTAGATTTTATCGCAATTATCTATGACTTATACATATTTAATCATCAGGCCACTTACTGTACAGATATGACTACATTTCCCACAGATGCTTACTGATACTTCTCACAGATGCTGTGCATCTTATTTACATATACCTGCCCTACAGTGACAGCACATGGTCTGTGCACCAATCCCTGTAGTATATAAGGAGTCTCTTGTAGTAGAATAGTTCTTTAGCTCTATACATCTGAGATGTCCACTACTTCAGTGTGAATCATCTTAAGTGTATTGTCTCATCCCTCACCAATCCCCTCTCCTTCACAGTTGTGACCTCACTGTCTAGTGTGTGCCTCACAGATATCCCACATGTGGAAAAGCATAATGTGCAATGTCATAATGGATGAAGGCCTCTAAGGCCAAGATAAGAAAGACAACCCATAGGACATAGTCCAAGGGGAGATGCAACTGAGAGATAAGAGGAGTGTATACAGAGATAGACAAATACACAACAAATATGTGACAAAAGGCATGATGAAAGAGAGACTCAGCAACAGAAAAAAGTGCTGAGGTTTGGGGCAAGAGGGGGAAGCACATATAGTAGGACAATAGTAGAGTTGGAGAGGAGTCCTAACTATAAGAACAAAAGAGACCCTGGAAGGGGAACAATATGGGTCAGGTGAATGAACCCAATAGAAAAGAGATAAGACAATATGAGCTCATAGATATGTAAAAAGGTAGAGGCCACATAGAACTGAAGATGTGAGTGAGTATATGAAAAAAGAGTGATTCATAGGTAATATCCCTATGCACAGCATCCTGTGGGGTAAATGGCCAAGAAAAACTGACACCAGATATATCATCAGTATAGTAGAGACAAGAAAGAGGAACTGCTACTGCACCTAGTGGATATCCCAGATGACTATAACTGGAGAATATCACTAGGAGTTCTAAGGTATATATAGTACTTGTTGGAGTTTACAGCAACATGCTACAGTGAACATGCAATAACACATCAGTGTGTAATGGCATGAATGTGCAAATAGTACAATGTGTCACACAGACCTGTTGTGGAACTCAGGGATGATATGGATGGACCCTTTATTTACAGAAATACTTCCTTCACATAGTTTTCTTTTCCTTCAGTCTGTCAGGTGCCATTATTTGGTGCATATATTTATTCATTCTTTTCTTTCTGTTTTCCTGTGATTAGATTAGATATGATTATCCCATCTCTCCATCTTATTTTATCTTATCTTATCTTATCTTATCTACTTACACTCCCTTGTTCTAGGCTATGAGGTCATACCATGAGGTAGCTGCATGGTACCATTACTTACTGCAGGTATTGTCTAGTTGACCTGCCCTTTAGTTACTGTGCTGGTCCACATGCTTATAGCTAGATAGCTGAATATACTCCAGCTTGTTATGGCTGGATTTCCTCTTCTTTAGGTGTGATCCTTTAGTTGAGTGTGCCCAGTCCCACATCAGCAGTAATGTAGGACTCTGGTCTTACACAGTCTTCTACAAAGTGACTGAGGTCAGTACTCATTTCCATGCCATTCATGTTATATTGTATGGATGCTTGTGGGCATCCATGTGAGTTTGAGGATATGATGGGATAAGGAGATGTGTAAGACAAGGGCAGCTGGCTCCTAGATTAGAACATGTAATGAAGAGAAAGATGATGTTATTAGAACTGCATAAGAATGTGGTAATGGCAGGCTCTGCATAGTGTAGCATCTGCATGATAGTTGCTCTGGTCATTCTTGTAGCTGCAGTAACTGCTGGTAGCTAGTGACTGGTCACTGGAGAGGAGGGGCACACCCTGTTGGTTTTTTCAATACCTTATGATCCTGATCACACTGTCTACTTATTAAGTATACTTATCTCTATCTCATCTTATTGGTATTTATTTTCTCTTTATGGTTTGAGCTCCTCCTTCAAAACTATCTTGCTCTTACAATATCTTCTGTACCTCATCATCTTCTCACCTCAGCACTTCTGCATGTTGCTGAGGTGAGTATCTCTTCTCCTCTCTCAACCCTCTTCTGACATACCTGCTCTATGCAGCTCTCTCTTTCTCTGTGTACCCTCTACCATCTGGTACACCTCCTCTCTTATCTTACAGCTATCTCTCTAGCTATCTCTCTTGCTCTCTAGGCTTCTGGACTGTTGTTGTTACAAGGCACTTGCTTTGGCACATTGTAATGGTTTTTCTTTTTTTTTTATCTTACTTACTATAAGTGTAGTATTAACTACAGCTGTGAGCTTAGCTCCTACTTATAGTAAGGACTCATTTCCTTCTCTCTTTATAGTACTTAAGTATTTACATACTTAAGTGTGAACTTAGCTCCAAGTACTATAAAGACTTATCCTTTTCTCCTTATCTTCCTTTATTTATTTACATTTACTTGCTAAGGACTGATACTATACAATTAGCAAGGACTTGTCACATCTTGTCTTTCTGTATCTTTGTTTATCTCTTGTTCACATCATGCTTGTGGCTGAGCCACTTACTATAATTCATGGACACATTTTAAGTCATGAGACTTCATTGATTGCTGCACAATTATCATTGATCCATGAACTTGAGCTACTGGTACTATCTTTAGGATACTCAGATTTGGATAAGTAGTTGAAAGCCTGGTGGTATTAAATGCCAGTCTTGTCAAATTTGCAATCTAGGGATTCTCCTACACTGCACTTGACCTAAGCTCACTACAATCTTGCTTTACACTCTAAGAACTAATTCTAAAATCTCAAAGTCACTCTAAGCATTGCTAAGACATCTTACACTTGTCACCCTGGATCCTTGATTAGTCATTGGTGGTATCATCCTCATCACTATCTCATTGATCCCACTCTTCATTGTCATCAGAAATGTTTACTACATTTATCAAGTGCATACCAACTACCTTGTTACTAGGGGTATTGTTATAGCAGACCTTCCCTAAGACCACCCAATAGGCCACTCTTAGCAGTTGTCCTCCTGGCTCATTTATCTTTGCCTAAGCTCACAAGCCTATCTCTACACCTTGATGCTCAATCTGCTGTTTGCCACTTTGCCCATGTTTCAATTCACCCCAGTCTCCTTATATACTGTAGTTGGGTATGTATGTCACTCCATCTCAGAGCTCTTTCTCCTTGGTGATGTCTGTGTTGAAAGTAGGTTTTTAGTAAGGTAAGTATTGTATGATGCACTGCCATACCATTTAGGCACATGGCTGTAAAGCAAGTGAGGAACCTAGATCATCAGTAGCCTGCTTGCAGGTCTTACATCTGCTGGGGGTATTGGAAGAGGAGTAAACTGTGGTCTAGAGTGAAGAAATGAAACATAAGAAGGGAAGGATAAAAGAAAATTTCCAGTCTTCTTCATGGAGGGCCTGGAGATCTTCTTCAGCTATGATAGTGGTGACAGGGATCAAGGAGTTGGAGTGTACATGGTAGGGGACTGGACAGAATGTGGCATACCATATTTTTAATGTCACACAATTGAGTTCTGCAAGGTGGTATGCACCATTGTTGGATTGATGAATAATGACCATTGGTCTGAGGTAGTGGGGCTTTGCCTTTCATCCCAGGTCTGTTTCAATTGCAGAGTTGCATATGAGGACTAGTGCACTGGGCTGGAAGTTGTGGTCACAGATCATGCTGGCAAAATGCAAAGTAAACTGCTTGATAGATGAGAAGCAGCTTTGTAGGATGTGAGTGTGGATGGCTGCCCAGTCTTTGTCACACTTTCAAGTTGTCAGGCTCATAGGGCTATCAGTTCAGATGGTGTTAGTGGCCTAGCAATATTGAGTACAAGGAAGGTGGCTTCAGTGATGTTGAATGGCATGATGGGTTCTATTCCATGTGCCATAAACAAGGGGGAATGTCCTGTGGCTTTGCAGATAGTAACATGATCTGCCCAAAAGATGTGCAGAGTTATTGTATGCCACCTGCTGATGTCACCATCACAAGCATTGACTATGGAGTCCCAAATCATGCAGTGTTGCCATTTGATGATACTGCTGGCACAGGAGTTGTAGGCAGAAATGCAGATGTGTGTGATGCCATACCTCTGCTGCAGCCAGTCCAGGGCTGATATGAATGCTGTGCCATTGTCTGTGATGATTTCTTCTACCCTGCTCCATCTGCAAAGTACTTCTTCAAAGAGGAATGCACCAAGTGTGCATCCAGTCTCATGTCACAGCATTCACCATTCTGGTCATGCTATTGATAGTGCAGGTGCTAAGAGTGGCCTATTGGATGGTCTTAGGGAAGGTTTGTGATAACTATACCCCTGGTAACACAGTAGTTGTTATGTGTTTGATAAGGATAGTAAATGTTCCTGATGACAATGAAGAGTGGGATCAACAAGATAGTGATGAGGATGATACCACCAATGACTCAATGAGGATCCAGAGTGATGAATTTAGGATGTCTTAGTGACACTTAGAGCAACTTAGAGATCTTAGACTTAGTTCTTAGAATGTAGCAAGATGAAAGTGAGCTTAGGTCAAGTGTAGTATAGGAGAATTCCTAGATTGTGAAGTTGACAAGACTGGGGTTAAAGACCACCAGGCTTTCAACTACTTATACAAAACTGGAGCTCTAAGAATAGTAAATGTAAATGAGATTCACTGATCAACAATGATTGTGCAGCAATCAACAAGACCATGTGACCAAATCACACCCATAGTAAACTAAAGTAAATGTAGCCACAAGTGTGAAATGAATAAGAGATAAACAAATGTAAACAAAGACAAGATAAGATGAGTCCTTGCTAATTGTATAGTGATAGTCCTTAGCAAGTAAATCTAAATAAATAAATAAAGATAAAAGATAAGGAAGCTCTATAGTACTTGGAGTAAAACTCACAGTGCAGTATGTAAATACTGCAGTACTTGCAGCATAGGGTGAGCAGTGAGAACAGAGAGGAAGATGATGGTGGATTGTATTGGGGATAGGTAACAGAGGAGAGAGAAGAGCAGAGCCATGGGGAGAGAGATGCCAGACATGAGGGTGCAGAATATAGTAGATGCTTTCCAGTGTGGAAAGACTTAGAGAGAAGAAAGAGTAGATGACCAGGGGGAAAGTAGATATGGAGATGAAACTATAGAGTTATAGCTCTGCTCCAAAGACTAAGACAAAGACACTGCCTAAAGCAGAAGATAAGAGCATGGCCAGATAGAGACAATAGAGTAGAGCCACAGATGAGATGATCAGATGTGTATGATTAGATGTAGATGAGATGGATGGAAAGATAAGAGGATATAGTAGTAAGAACTGCTCAGTGGCATAAATAATAGATGAAATCCAACAGTACTATAGAGGAGAAGAGATAGAGTCCTTACTATAAGTTAGAGCTAAGCTCAACAACTGTAGTTAATACTACACTTATAGTAAGTAAGATAAAAGAAAAAAGGAAAAAGAAAAAAGAAAAACAAGTCCATTATGAGGTGCCTAAGCAAGTGCCTTGTAACAGCAGGAATAGGCAGGTGAAGAGGGCAGTGAAGGAGTCTATTGTGAGGGGGGGGG
>QLPN01004207.1:0-10119 GCA_003314395.1 Albatrellus ellisii | reverse complement strand
TGGAGACAAGATCAAGGTCCTCTTTCCTGAGGGCTCCCAGGGAGGATCAACCTTGAATGTGGTATATCCTGATGTTTTGCAGAATATTTTACCAGCACCTTGGTGAGTTTTGTTACTAATAGACTATATGCCATTTTCTCATTTGATGTGGTTTAGAAGCAGCAGCAAAGCAGGGAGTGGAGTGTTCAGGCAACATTGGTTTCTGTATGAGATTGGTGAATTGTACTGATGAACTGCACCATTGTATTGTACTCACCTATTTTCTCCCTTCCAGGTGAGGGCACAGGGTTTATGGTGGAAGGGAGGTGATTGGGATTGGTGTATTGGTTTGGAAATTGGAGTTGGCTTGTGTTACGAGGCACTTGCTTTGGCACCTCGTAACGTGTTTCTTTTTTCTTTTTCTTTTCTTTTATCTTACTTACTATAGTAAAGTGTAGTATTATTACTACAAGTGTGAGCTTAGCTCCACTTTACTTAGTAAGGACTCAGCATTTCTTTTCTCTTTTATAGTACTTAAGTATTTACATACTTAAGTGTGAGCATAGCTCCAAGTACTATATTAGACTTATCTTTTCTCTTCTATCTTTCTTTATTTATTATAACATTTACTTGCTAAGGACTACTACTATACAATTAGCAAGGACTTCCCTTTCTCGCCTTTTATTTACCTTTGTTTACACCTTGTTCACTTCGCGCTTGTGGCTGAGCCACTATCATCACATGGACACATACTTACTGCACATTACTGCGCATTATCGTTTAAAGTACTGTGCTTTACTGCGCAAACTGTACTATAGTTAGATCACTAGTTTGTATAAATAGGTGACAAACTGGCAGTCTTAAACCCCAGTCTTGTCAACTTCACAATCTAGGGATCTTCCTTACACTGCGCTTGAACTAAGCTCGCTACAACCTTGCTTCCCTCTCAGAACTAAGTCTAAGAACTCTAAAAACCCTGTTAAGACATCTTACACTAAGTCAAGCTGGATCCTCGTATCATTATTGGTGGAATCATCCTCATAACCATATCGTTAATCCCACTCTTCATCATCATCCAGAATCTCTATTACGTTCATCAAGCCAATATCCAAACCCTGGTTACCAGGAGTAATCTTTTAGACCTTCCCTAAGACCGTCCATTAGGCCGCTCTTAGCAGCTTGTGGACTGAGATTGGTCTGTAAATAGATAGAGAAATATTTCCTTTTATTTTCTGTTGCAATAAGCTATCCTTCACAGATGATGCTTTAGGACTCAATGTTGCAATGCAACAGGTTTTTACACTAGTAATCAATAGTTTGGACAGGTCACAGGTTCAGTGTGTTAATTATGTGCCTTGTCTCTGGTGACACATTGTCACATGGTCACTTTCTGTTCTTTTCTTTCACCTATTATTATCAGTCATGACTCAGACAAATGTGCTCCAACACTCTGTCACCTGTGTAACTCATTCCTATACACTGCTCTATATTTAGGTTACTCCCTTGTTCCCATGTCAGTTGACTATCAACTGTTCTTCTGAGTTCAAACCTTATATCATTTACTTCAACTCTCTATTTCATTTACATATATAAATCTTCCTTTCTATGCTCTCTCACTTCAGCTTTTCTTCTCTCACTGAAGTGAGTATCATTTCTACTCTTTCCCCTCTACTCTTTGGCTCACAGACTGTACCTACCTCTAGTATTGTGCACACACACACTCTACACTATGTGTACTCTCTCACATGCTCATACCCTCAGCATCATTAACATGTACTGCCTCAATATCTGTCAGGACACTCTATTTTTCCTCTATTTTGTACTATTTCTCCTTTCACTTTACATGCATATTGTCTAAAGATTTGATTATCTCTTATAATCTACTGATCTGATCTAATCTGAATATTTTACTATCTTATCTTGGAAAATAGCCCAATTCATTACTCACTTATGATTACTCATTGGCCCACTTACTATTCATCTATGACTCATTTTCTCACAGAATGCTGCACATTCTTACTGGTGCTGTACTATAATGTGGCACTTACTATTTCATATGCCTGCCCTACAGCAACAGGGCCTGGTCTGTGTGAAGAGCACTCTACTATATATGCTGTCCATCTCTATCATGTATTCATTAGCTTAGTACATCTAAGATATCTGCTTGATGGCACATTAGTCTTAGAATACTATCACTCATTTTCCCTCAGACTTTTGTGTGACCTCACTATCTTGTGTAAGCCTCACGGTATCATCCTGCTAGAGTATCTCAAGATGTATCTCATGTACCTAGCATACTATCAGGAAGAGCTCCCCATTTCTGTCCCCCTTGTGTTGACAGAGGACATATTTCATGATCATCATCTTCACTGCTCTCCTCATAGCCTTCACACTCAGGGAATCTTTCTTCTCTCACATTGTCAACTCCCTTCAGTTCTATTGTGCATTCACCTGTCCTCAACACAGTGTGCAACCCTCCCCACCCTCATTCTTATGCCCATCATCTGGGTTATGTTGAGTATCCCTTTCATCACCAGGCTAGCACTTCAACAATAACTTCAACAGATACAGTGGCCAACAATATGCTGTTGAGTGTATGCTTTCCCATGCTTTCTTATATCATGTGTTTATTGAGTGTGTTGTGTCTGCTGGTCAGCATCAAGTGTATGGATGGATGGATAGGTGTTGTTGTGGCATGGAACTGCTACATATCCTGGGGTGGTGGTGCATATGGAACACTGTCTATGTGAATGGGGGAGAGTTGTACCACAGCCAACCACTTCTCAATAATCATTTGAGCCAATATATGTATGTGATTGCACATCTCACTGAGACATTGGTCAGAGTCACAAGCTAGATTAGTGGTGAAACCATTGCAGAGCCATCAATTGACAGGCACAGAGATGGGTTCTAGATCAGCTAATCATCAGCCCATTGCTGTCATGTACACATTAATGCATGAGCACCAACCTTGAGTTTACTCCACAATGCACATGACAAGGAGTAGGTAACAGCATGACAATAGGATGCTACTAGTGGCTGTCATACATGCATGGCTTTGGGATGGAACAGTCTCAAGAGTGTGGTGCACAGTTACTCAGAGACCTTGACTAAAAATAAGCTAAGCTTGACAGGTTAGTCATATGCATCATGCACTGTGTGTTCCCATCTCAACATGCTAGTCAGATATCCTATATCAGGCTGCCTTTTATTCCCTCTATTCTTCTCTATATTTTTCCTATTTTTCTTATGTCTCTAGTGTGACAGATTTCACAATTACTCCTGATCTATCAGATCAATTCCCACAGTCATGAATTCTTCTTGTTTGTCTTTATTGGCTGATGATATGTATGTTGTCTGATCTCCAATTGGCCCAATTACAAAGTAGTTATGACTCATTTCTCACATTTACTGTAAATGCTCATTCAGCTCTCTCACACCTGCTGCAGAGTATCACCAATCTTTCTCACACTTACTATGGACATCAGTCATCCTCTTCTGATTGGGTGTTATTATGAACTCTACTGTGCAGCCTCTGCTAGCCCATATGCCAGCCCTAGAGTACTGTACTATATATACTATATCACTCCTAGCATTTATTCCCCAGTTCTGATCATCTGGGATATCCACTAGGTACAGTGCCCTCATAGTGCTGTCACTTCTACTATATGAATATATCTGGGATATCTGCTTGCTTAAGCACAATTGTCCTTTTTGTTTGATTTAAAATTTTCTTCAGTTGGTCACCTTCAATGCTATCATCAGCCTCACATCCTGCAATTTGATGAAACTCAAGCATATGCTGAGAGGGGTGGTGAAGGAGGAACAGCCATTGTGTTATTCATGATGTTAATGGATCCCTTGTTGCCTCCAACAATGGTTGTGGCTGTGACCTGGGGGAAGTTGATTTCCTTGAAAGGTGATCACATCCAAGTGGCTTGCACTGCTGCTTGAGATAATGCCATGTACTCAGCCTCAGTTGAGGATAACAAGATGACATGTTGCTTGCATGAAACCCAGTTAGCAGCTCCTTCTCCCATGAGGAAAATGCACACTCCTATGGATTTGAAATGATCTTGGTCAGTGGCCAATGTCAGAGTATCCATGGAGGCCTAAGAGTGACAGTCCATCATACTGGAGGTACTGTTGTATAGAACCTTTGAGATATCAGAGAACATGTCTGGTGGCATGGAGATGAGATTCAGATGGATTGAAACAAATTGACAGAGTTTAATGATGGAAAATGATATATCTGGTCTGGATATGATCATGGCATAGGGGAGTGATCCTATGAGTTGTTGGTATTTAGTTTTCAGTATAGACAGGGAGGTGGAATCATTTTTAGTCTGATTGATTGATGGATGTTGGTGCTGGGTTGCAGTCAGAGTACCCAAACTTGTCCAGAACATCAGACAAGTAGGCCTCTTGATCAATCTCTGTCAGTTGCATTTACCCTTATTTCTTATTGCTCTGATTTCTTTCCTGTTTATCTTGATCTGATTATATATTACCACCTTCATATTATCATGTCTCTTACTGATCATATCTAATCTCTCACTTCCTGTCTCTTCTGTTCTAGACAGGGCTATTCCCATGGATGCTGCACATCCCTGTATCTCCTGCTGCACTCACTACTTACTTAGCCTACCCTAGAGTACTGTGCTGGTCTGTGCACTTTAGCTTGTACCATAAGTAGTTGCCATAGTATAGCAAATAGACCCAGCTCAATATGGCTGGAATATCCTATCTTTTGGAGTGATCCTCCAAGAATTGTGGCATCATCAACATATAGGACAATTAAGAGCAGTGAAGAGGAAGTGTGAGAGATGTAGATTCTTGAGTCAGAGATCATCACAGGTCCATGAATGTTGAGTGAATCTTATGGTGCCATCATCTTGGGGCTTGCTTAAGACTATAGATGGCTGTTTTTAGCTTACAAATCTTGCCTTCTGATCTCTTGACTTTGAAGCCATGCAGCTGTGATATGTAGATGCCTTCTTAAATGTTGCTGTTGAGGAATGTGGATTTGACATTCATGGAATGAATTTCCCAGTCTTCTAGCACAGTGATGGCTAGAAGAATATGAAGGGATTCAAAGTGGGCTACAGGGGAGAATGTCTCATCATAGTCAATACCATGATACTGTGTGAAGCCCTTTGCAACAAGCCTGGCTTTGTATCAACCATCCTCTTTCTGTTTGAAGACCCACTTGTTGTCTACTAAGTTCTTGCCCTTGGATAGGTCAACTAAGTCCCAAGTGTGTAGTTTATCCAGCATATATAGCTCTTGTTTGCAAGCAGATTGCCAGGAGTGTGCAGCATTAAATGTCACTGCCTGTTTTAATGTGAATGGATCACATGAAGTTGTGTGGGAGAGGAGGGTGGAGAGTGAAGTTTGATTATGATGTGGCATTGAGAATATGTCATTGTTGTCATCAGACCCCCCTTGCTCAATGTCCACTACAGAGTGTGAATCATATGCACTATCCCCAGAATGGGGATTGTGAGGTCACATTTAGACCTTTCATTTTATATTCCTTTTTACTTTACTTTTCTATTATGTTTCTCTTGATCTGATAAGATAAGATAATATTATCTTTCTTTGTCACCATCTTATCTTATCCTGAATACTTACTGTCCTTGCTAGGTCTAAGCTACTCTAGATGGGCTGGTTCTCATGGATGCTATGCATCCCTTTATCTTGTACTGTGGTATTGTACTGTCTGACCTGCCATTCAGTACTGCACTATGGTCTGTGCACTAGAGTACATACCATGAGTAGCTCAGTAGTATAGCTGAATATACCCAGCTTGATATGGCTGGAACATCCTTTCTTTAGCTGTGTGCTTTAGAGAGTCCACTCTAGTCTTGCTTCAGAGATATGTAGGACTGCATCTTACAAGGGTGAAGAATTGGGCTGTTGCCAAGCAGCTCAGCATCTTCCTGCTGCTGGCCAGTATAATTGTTGGAGCAGCCAATATTAAAAGGAGGTGCTTGGATAAGAGTGTGGCTAACTGTAGAATAAAGAGTGTATTCTCAGTCTCTTCATAGAAGACTAAGGAGTGACATGTATAGTACTGTACCTGTAGAGAATAAAGGGTGTATTCTCTGGGAGAAATAGTGAGAAAGATATAAAACAAACAGCATGGTAAATGAGTACTGACCTCAGTCTGTTACAGAAGACTGAGTGAAAAAGAAAATTATGTGAAGGAAATTTTCCTGTAAGTAAAGGGTCCATTTGTATCATCCCTGAGTCCTGCAGCAGGTCCATGTGGTGCATCACAGAATTTCACATTCACACCATATACACACCATTGTGTTATCACACTTTCACTGGAGCATGTCACTGTAATCTCCAACACACCCACTCAGCTAGCACACCAGTGGATGTCCATGCTGGAACAGAATTGCTCATACTTCTTCCACACCAGTCCCTTCATTAGCATACCTGTGACCTGCTCACCCATCAGAATGTACCCCAGCTCCAGTTCCCCATCAGTATAATTCTCACACAAGAAATGAAACAATACTGCACATCAATGTGTTTGGTATGTGCATGGAATACAGTATTTTTCATGATGGTGATGGTGGACTGATTGTTAATCTGGAGCATTGTAGGAGTGTCATAAAGTTCACTGAGCTCAGAGAGAAGGGTGTGAAGCCAGACAGCTTCTTTTGCAGTATTTGATGGCTTCAGTGCTTGAGAGTGCTGTCAAGGCTTGCTTTTTGGAGCTCCAACTAATTGTACTGCCAGAGTGAATGAAGTGTGTGATGTACCATTGCGCATAGATACCAGAAGGTGTGGATATCCCAGATGACTATAACTGGAGAATATCACTAGGAGTTCTAAGGTATATATAGTACTTGTTGGAGTTTACAGCAACATGCTACAGTGAACATGCAATAACACATCAGTGTGTAATGGCATGAATGTGCAAATAGTACAATGTGTCACACAGACCTGTTGTGGAACTCAGGGATGATATGGATGGACCCTTTATTTACAGAAATACTTCCTTCACATAGTTTTCTTTTCCTTCAGTCTGTCAGGTGCCATTATTTGGTGCATATATTTATTCATTCTTTTCTTTCTGTTTTCCTGTGATTAGATTAGATATGATTATCCCATCTCTCCATCTTATTTTATCTTATCTTATCTTATCTACTTACACTCCCTTGTTCTAGGCTATGAGGTCATACCATGAGGTAGCTGCATGGTACCATTACTTACTGCAGGTATTGTCTAGTTGACCTGCCCTTTAGTTACTGTGCATCACATACATGAATATGCCCACTGCACTCTGGTACCCATCAATTTTCACATTCACTTCAGGAGTGTTGAGCTTCATGAGTTGCTCATTTGGGAGTGATGAAATGACCATAGGGCACATGTCATGGTGACCATATCTCTGGAGAACATTGTCAATGCATTTCTCCTGGGAGATGACAATGGTCTTGTGTTCACAATCCCATGTGACATGCATGCCAAGAATCCAGTGATTTCACTGTGGTCAGTCATGTCAAAGGAATTTTTGAGTGCCACCCTCACACTTTCTATTTTGTCAATACTGTGAGATGTGAGAACAATATCATCAATATACATCATAATAATGCAAATGAGTTTGCTGGATTCATCACATTTTAGAAAGACAGAATGGTTGGTGTTGGAGTGCATATATCCTAGTGCCTCAAATTCCTTCTTGATGTACTCATACCAGATGTGTCCATTTTGGCACATGCCATACAAGTGAAATGAGAGATAAACAAATACAAATAAAGGTGAAGTGAAGTGAGTCCTTGCTAATTGTATAGTAATAGTCCTTAGCAAGTAAATTTTATAATAAATAAAGAAAGGATAAAAGATAATATTCCTTATAGTACTTGGAGCTAAGCTCACACTTGTAGTAATAATACTATGCTTTACTAGTAAGTAAGATAAGAAAAAAAGGAAAGAAAGAAAGAAAGAAAGAAAGAAACATGTTACAAGGTGCCAAAGCAAGTGCCTTGTAACACTATCATTATCATCAGATGGTCTATGCCACCCTCAGCCACTTGCCTGAATTTTCACAAAACTCACCAAGGGGCTGGTAAAATATTCCATAAAACCTTAGGATACTGTTATGAGGCACTTGCTTTGGCACCTTGTAACAGACTTGTTTTTTCTTTTCTTTTTCCTTTATCATATTTACTATAAGTGTAGTGTTAACTGCAGCATGAGCTTAGCTCCAACTTATAGTATGGACACATTTATATCACCTTTATAGTACTGTAGTATTACTGCAGCAGAGTTTAACTCTAAGTACTGTTACAGGGCACTTGCTTAGGCACCTTGTAACAGTTTTCATTTTCATTTGTATTTATCTTACTTACTATAAGTGTAGTATTATCCACAGCTGTGAGCTTAGCTCCAAGTACTGTAAAGCATCTTCTTTCTTTCTTTATTTGCTAAGGACTATCATTATTCATTTAGCAAGGACTCATCCCATCTTGTCATGTATTTACCTTTGCTTATCTCTTGTTCTACTTGTGCTGGTGGCTACTTTACTTTAGCTTATCAGGTCACATGACCTCATTGATTGCTGTGCAATCTTCATTGATCAATGAACATTATTACTCATACTATCTTTTGGACACTTGTTTTTGTATAAGTAGGGACAAGCCTGGTGGTCTTAAACCCCCATCTTGTCAACTTTGCAGTCTAGGGATTCTCCTTTACTGCACTTGACCTAAGCTCACTATCTTGTTGATCCCACTCTTCATTGTCATCAGGAACATTTACTACACATATCAAGCACATAACAACTACCTTGTTACCAGGGGTATAATTATCACAAACCTTCCCTAAGACTGTCTAATAGGCCACTCTTAGCAAGTACCATAAAGTATCTCACCATCTTCATCATTCTTGATTTACATTTACTTGCTAGGGACTATTACTATACAATTAGCAAGGACTTGTCCTATCTCATCTTTTGTTTATCTTTGTCTATCTCTCATTTCACTCATGCTTGTGGCTACTTACTTGTAGTTTACTATAGATGTGACTTGGTCACATGATCTCATTGATTGCTGTGCAATCAGCATTGGTCTGTGAACCTTAACTGCTTATACTATCTTTAGGACATCTGATTTGTATAAGTAGGCACAAGCCTGGTGGTCTTAAACCCCAGTGTTGTCAACTTCACAATCTAGGGATTCTCCTGCACTGTGCTTGATCTAAGCTCACCTACATCTCACTTCACCTTCTAAGAACTAAGTCTAAGATCTCTAAGTCACTCAGTGTCACTCAGTGTCACTATGACATCCTATACTTCTCACCCTGGATCCTCACATAGCTATTAGAGCAATCATTCTCATCACTGCTTCATTGATCCCTATCTTCATTGTTCTCAGAATTGTGTACATCAACTACACCAATGATCTTGTTACTAGGAGTACCTCACTTGTACATCCATAAGACCATCCAATAGGCCACTCTTAGCAGTTACACCACATTCAAGGTTGATCCTCCCTGGGAGCCCTCAGGAAAGAGGACCTTGATCTTGTCTCCAGAAGTGCAGTGTGACAATGCAACATAAATTTGGCCATGGGAAAAGACCTCAGAGCACAAATCTAACCCAACATGAGTGAGTGATTGACCTTGTGACTTGTTGATGGTCATGGCAAAGGCAAGGTGAACTGTGAATTGGCAGTGTGGTGGGGGAATTGGCAGTGACTCATCAGAGGGCTCCAAGATCATCCTGGGGATGATAACAATCCTGCCTGCATGTTTGCCACCCAAGATGCAAAACCTGAGAACATGTGGTTTGACCTCCAGCAGCAATAGGTGAGTCCCATTGCAGAGCCCATGGAGTGGGTCCATATTCCTAAGGAGCATGAGTGGACAGCCAACTTTGACATGAAATTGTGCAAGGGGAATGCCAGAAGCATTGAGGGAGTTGAGGTATTCAATGGGGTAGTCCTCCTGACTTTGTCAACACTGAAGAGGGTGATGTCCTCCCCAGGAAACTGGGCAAGGATGGCAGAGTTGAGATTATCAACAGTGTCATTCTTGGAGGAGAGTATGGTGCACTCCAGAAAATATTGGTCAGGCTTCTCCTCTGCATCTGCAATCCCAGGGTAGGTGGTGTCAATGAGCATC